>JAIUZE010035732.1:0-11890 GCA_022085475.1 Heliosperma pusillum | reverse complement strand
TATATATATATATATATATATATATTTACATGATTACATGCTTGCTTATGTACATTTTGATGTGATATGGCTGGGAGAACCCGGAGTTATGCCCACTCCTTTCTTGCCCCAAGCTACTTCTAATGTGGCTCCTATGCCTTATGCTCCCCTTCAAGCTCAAGCTCAAGGAATAATTTGTAGTGGTTGTAGGAATCTCATTCACCCCGGAGTTGGATGCTATGGTAGACCCCTCATTTGATTTTTCTGTAAGAAGTCTGGTCACCGTTTCCGTGATTGCCCCGATCGGAAGTTGCCCACTCCAAATGCTAAGCCCAAGGGATCTATCTATGTTCTAAGCCGAACCAAAGCTGATGCTCATCCGGAGATAATCACGGGTATGTTCTCAATCTTAGGACAATCGTGCCTCATTTTATTTGATACCGGCGCATCCATGTCTTTTTTATCTTCAACTTATGTTGATAAGTTAACTATCGAGCCTACTTCTAGTGAGGAGACCCCCATATCATTGCCATCCGGAGAAATTATATCATGTTCTACTCTTTACCCTAATGTCCCTATCTCTATTGTGGGGACCATCTTTCCCGCTAACCTCCTTAAGTTTCCTTTGGGAGAGTTTGAAGTAATTCTAGGTATAGATTGGCTAGTTTTGTACCATGCTAGATTCGAGTGTAGAGATAAAAAGATCTACCTAAAGAGTCCTATAGGAGTTAGAATAACCTATAAGGGATCTCATTCCCGAATGGGTGTGCATTTGATTTCCGCAATGAAGTTGGTGAGTATGGTAAGAAAGGGTCACCAAGCATTCTTGTGTGTTGTAACTTCTACATCTACCACCTTACCCAAGATTGAAGATGTACCTATAGTGCGAGACTTTGTTGATGTATTCTCCGAAGACTTGCCTGGGATCCTTCCTGAGCGTGATGTTGAGTTTTTCATTGATCTTGTGCCTGGAACCGGACCCATAGCTAAAGCCCCATACCGCATGGCTCCAACCGAGTTGAAAGAGTTAAGGAAACAACTTGATGAGATGATTGAGAAAGGTTTCATTCGACCGAGTGCCTCGCCTTGGGGTGCTCCCGTCCTGTTTGTGAAGATGAAGGATGGTTCCATGAGACTTTGCATTGACTACCGTGAGTTGAACTGAGTTACAATCAAGAATAAATATCCTTTGCCAAGAATTGAAGATTTGTTCGACCAACTAAAGGGTGCTTCTACCTTTTCCAAGATTGATTTGTGATCCGGATACCATCAAATTCCCGTTCGTGATGCCAACATACCGAAGACCGCTTTTAGTACAAGATATGGTCACTTTCAGTTCATGGTGATGCCATTTGGTTTGACTAATGCTCCGCGATTTTCATGGATCAAATGAACCGCACCTTTAGTGAGTATCTTGACAAGTGTGTAGTGGTTTTCATCGACGACATTCTTGTTTTCTCCAAGACCGAAGAAGAGCATGCTAATCATCTTAGGACTATTTTGGGCGTCGCCAAAGGTGGTTTGCCAAATTCTCCAAGTGTGAATTTTGGTTACCTAAGGTGTCCTTTCTTGGACATGTAATTTCTAAAGAAGGTGTGATGGTAGAGCCTTCTAAAATTGAAGCTGTGGTTGATTGGAAGAGTCCAACCGATGTTAGTGAAGTTCAGAGTTTTCTTTGTTTAGCGGGTTACTACCGTCGATTTGTCAAATATTTCTCGAAGCTTGCAAGACCGATGACCCAATTGTTGAAGAAAGAGACCAAATTCATTTGGAATGAAGCTTGTGAAGCTGCTTTTCAAGAATTGAAGAAAAGGTTGACTACCGCTCCAGTGTTGACTTTACCTGAAGATGGTGTAGACTTTGATGTCTATTGTGATGCTTCCAAGTTGGGACTGGGTTGTGTACTTATGCAAGATAGGAAAGTGGTTGTTTATGCCTCGAGACAGTTGAGAGTTCATGAAGTGAACTACCCTACTCATAATCTAGAATTAGCCGCCGTTGTCCATGCGTTGAAGGTGTGGAGGCACTATCTTATTGGTGTTCATTGTCGCATCTACACTGATCACAAGAGTTTGAAGTACATATTTACTCAAAAGGAGTTGAATATGAGACAAAGAAGATGGTTGGAATTGGTGAATGACTATGATTTTGAATTGCTATATCATGAAGGGAAGGCCAATGTTGTTGCCGATGCTCTTAATAGGAAATCTTCTCATACCTTGAATGCTATGTGGGTGCTACCCGATGATCTTTGTGCCGAGTTTTGGAAGTTGAGATTGGAGTTCGTGGAGCAAGGATTCGATTATGTTGGTGCTATGGTTGCTGAACCCGTTCTTCTCCGCGAGATCCGCAAAAGCCAAGTTGATGATGCTACCTACAAGTCCATTCAAGCCAAGCTTCTAGAAGGAAAAGCCAAGGACTTAAAGATTGATGACAAAGGTGTCCTTCGACTACATGATCGTTTGTTCGTACCTAATGCTCTTGACTTGAGAAAGCGAATTCTTGATGAAGCTCACCTTTCTCCCTACTCTATCCACTCGGAGGTGACAAGATGTACAAAGACTTGAAGCTACAATATTGGTGGCCGAATTTGAAAGGCGATATTGTGTCCTATGTTGGAAGATGCCTTACTTGCCAACAAGTGAAGATCAAACACAAGAGGCCCGGTGGATTGCTACAACCTTTGAATATTCCACTATGGAAGTGGGAATCTATTTCTATGGATTTCGTCATGGCTTTACTAAGGACCGTTGGAAGTAAAGATGTCGTTTGGGTTATCGTTAACCGTTTGACCAAGAGTGCCAGATTCATCCCGATCAAGGAGACTTGGAGCGTAGACCGACTAGCCAAAACCTATGTTGATGAGATCGTCATATACCATGGTGTTCCTAAGGAGATCATATCCGACCGAGACCCGAGGTTTTGTTCGAGATTTTAGAAGGCCTTGCAAGAAGCCATGGGTAGTAAGTTGTTGATGAGTACCGCTTTCCATGCCGCTACCGATGGTCAAACCGAGAGGACTATACAAACTTTAGAAGATTTACTTATAGCTTGTTTCCTCGACTTCCAATCGAGTTGGGAAAAGAGTTTACCTTTGGTGGAGTTTTCTTACAACATTAGCTACCATGCCTCGATCAAGATGTCTCCTTACGAAGCTCTCTATGGAAGGAAATGCCGAAGCCCTATTTGTTGGGATCAACTGAGCGATGTTCCTCATTTAGGCCCCGATGTCCTTGTAGATACCATTGATCATGTGAAGGTCATCCGCGATAGGATGAAAGTTGCTCAAGACCGACAGAAATCCTATGTCGATATCCGTAGAAGACCGTTGGAGTTTCAAGTTGGGGATAAAGTTTTCTTGAAGGTATATCCGATGAAGGGTGTTAAAAGGTTCAGTGTAAAGGGTAAATTGAGCCTTAAATACATTGGACCCTTTGACATTGTGAAAAGAGTTGGTGCCGTAGCTTACAAGTTGGACTTGCCCCCGAATTTGGGCAAAGTTCATGATGTTTTCCATGTTTCTCAATTGAAGAAGTACATTAGTGACCCAATCCATGTTCTTCAAGCCGAAATTCCCGAGCTCGAACCAAATTTGTCCTTTGAAGAGAAGCCAATCCACATTCTAGATCGCAAAGAAAAAACGTTGAGAAGCAAGGTGGTGCCTCTAGTGAAGGTTTTGTGGAGATGTGGTAATGTTGAGGAAGAGACGTGGGAACCGGAAGCTACCATGCGTTCTAAGTATCCAAGCCTATTCGATTAAGGTACCTTTCTTTCGCTCAAGTTTCGAGGGCGAAACTTTTTAAAAGGTGGGGTGATTGTAACACCCGTAATCTTAGCCGTTATAATTTAATAATACTATATTAATATTAATTAGCTTAATTTTAGATTTAAAATAGAACTTAGTTTTCCGTGTCTAATTTAGCAAATCCGAGTCCGTATTCAGACTCTACTCGGAATTTCGAGTGGGTTACACCTTGGTCCATATGTTAGGCCTTTATCTCATTCTCCACTCACCCAACCTAACCCATAGCCTACCCATTTTCCACTCAATATTTCAGATTACTATTCACTCTCTTCAACCTCCCACAAACACACCAAAACCCTAACCACCATCACCATTGTTGAGCCTAAGCTTCCCCACCTAAATCCTACCATAACTCATTCATTTCTCATCTAAATTCATTGATTCTTAGCTTATTCTCTTTCTTTTCTTCTTCTCTTCCTAGTAAGGTAAGAAAAATCTAGTCTTTCTCATTTTCGTTTTCTCGTCTTTTTCCAAGGTGAAAGTATTCATCTTTTGTATCAAATTTGTAGGAGGAAACCTCCAAGATCCAGACCGAGACTATTTTCTAGTGAAAGAAGAAGAAGAAGATTGTTGAAGACACAAAAAGGTAACGGTGAAGGGTTACTCGATATCAATTTACGTTTTTAATGCTTTAATTGTGGTTTTAGTAAAGAAAGATACAATCTTTGTTTGAATTTCATGAGGAAACATGCTTGTTGCCCTTTCATATGTGTGAATTTTATCTTTCAGGCTTTCTTTCACTAATCATATGTTAAGTTGCATTCAAGTGGTTAATTATGCTCAATTAACATGTTGGAACTTGTGTTGGGCATTAAATATGTTTGGGTTTGCTTTAATTGATTTTTACCCAATGATTGGTAATGTTTAATATGCATTTAATGTGGTTTGAAGTTGGTAATTGTCATTAGAATTGAATGAGTAATCATGGTGTTTGTGTTGGTTGATGTTGTTCTTGAATTTTGCGTGTTTGTAGTCCCAGCCGGTCGACCAGCTGGGAACGCGTCTGATGTGAAATGGGTACTTCAAGAACTTTTGGTATTGCGTAGTTCCCAGCCGGCCGACCGGCGGCCGGTCAACCGACCGGCTGGGACACCCCTGTAAAATTGATTGGCTTTTTTTAGCATGTGAGTCCCAGCCGGCCACCCGGCAGCCGGCCGACCGGCTGAGACACCCCTTCCCTATTTTTCCTTCTTTTTTCTCATTTGGCATGCGTCCCCAGCCGGGTAGCCGGCGGCCAGTCCCCATGTCCGGCTGGCACCCCCTGTAGCTTATTCTCATTTCTCTTCCATATGACTTCACATGTAATATTTTGTATGGTTTGTTTATCGTATAAACTTACGTAATAACATTAAATATTCATGTTTAGAATATATGATATCTCATATTCTTATATCACATGTTTTGTGACGGTTTTTGATATGCCCCCTCTTATTTCCCGGCTACACCTTATCGTCGTTAGACTGGAATGTCGGAGCGATGGGGTGTATCCTTGATGCTTGTGTGCATGTTTTAGTAGGGATATGACGACGTTGTTAGGAGGTGAACGCAATGCGTTGATCGACCCGACCGTCAAATGTTGTATCCTTGCGAGGTGGTGTCATTGCATGTTACGTACTAGCTTGACTTTTGACTATAGATCTCTTTCCGCCTTTTCGTGTGGTTTAGCTGAATTTGGGGTACTCGACGTCCTTTGTGTGATCGAGTCTTGGATGTGGAACGTCATACCACATGTCGAATCGGGAAATGCCTTATCCCGAGAGTCTGGCCAGGTTTAGACTAGGACCGTATTATTACCGTCGTCGTACCAGGAGGAATAGAGTCTTGTGTGTACGACACGCCTTATCGTACACGGTTCAGGGGAACGCCTTACCCCGTGGACATGTTTGTCTAGGTCATTAGTATACAAAACGCCTTATGGTATGCGGTTCAGGGAAACGCCTTATCCCGTGGACTTCCATTGACTTGTCTTGCTACTTGTACATGATGCTAGTGCGTGTCATTTACCGTGAGAGTGTGCATGCTTATATTTGATCATATGATGGATTGTATACTTGATTGATTTGGATGCTTATGATTGGTTTGTATGTCGAGTCCCAAACCTTCTCAAGCATATGTCGATAATGGTGAGATGCAAACCCTTAGTGTTCCATATGGTTTCCAAGGGGAGTCTTGCCCGAGTCTTGTATCGTATGATGATGATGGATGATTGTTTTCTTTACTCGTATATTGTTATTATCATAATGTTATTCTCATATCTGGCATGATATATATATATAGAGGAAGGATCAATTGAGTCCACCCTCTTCCTTAGAGTCCTTGACTCCTACTTTGGACCATTGGATGAAGAAGGATGGGTGGCTGAGATTGGTGCTCCCAAAAGGTAATTAATGGTCTAATTTTTCACTCTCTCTCATCTTTACTAATTAATCACTAATCTCCACCCTAATTCAATATATAACATTTTCTACTCAATCACTTCTCTCTCATCCCACACAATATCATTATCCACTTCTCTATAAAAATCAAACAAATCACTCATCCTTTCTCCCTCACTCACCACCAACACCTCCTCCCACCATCACCCGTCACCAACACCCCTACTTCTCCCGACGACCAACCACCCTCGCCGACACCCTCCTCTCCTCACCTCGCCGCCACTTACAACCACCAAAAAAAATAAATCTGAAAAAACCCATCACCAAACAAAAAAAAAGCAGATCTGAAAACTACCACCTCAAACCACCGCACCCGACCACCTTTTTCGCTGCCTCCTCTCTGACCCACCACCGGCCTCCTCTTCTTCCCTCCAGCCGCCACTCTGCGACCTCCCTCCTCACCGGACAGCAGCACCAACAACACCACCGGCCTCCTCCCTCCTTCTTTCCTCCATCTTCTTCTCATTTTTTCCAGATTTAGAAGTTGTGGGGTGGTTGGGGATTTGCTGCTGCTGTCCGGTGAGGGGGGTGGTCGTGGGTGGTGGGCTGTGGGCGTTGGGGTCGTGGGTGGAGGGTTATTGTCTTGGGTGGGTGTCGTTATTGTTGTCTTTTCTTTCTTTTTTTTCTTTTTCTCTTCCCCTTTTAGTTCCTGTGTCATTGTCTTTATTTTCCATTTTCCATTTTCTTTTTTCTTTTTTTCCCTTCTACCCACTGTGTATGTGTATGTGTCTTTGTCTTTATTTTCTTTCTTCACATATATTAAAGTAATACATATTCTATTTTAAAGTCACACATATCTTTTATAAGAGTAACAACATTCTCTATTAAAGTTACACGCTTTAGTTATAAAAGTCACATATATCGTATATTAAAGTAACACATTTTTTTTATTAAAGTTACATAATATTTGTATAAAAATGACCTTAAAAGTTACACTTCTTGGTGTCAGATCAACATTCCTGTATAAGATTGACATTAAAAGTTTTTTTTTTTCAGATTTACTTTTTTTTTTTCGTGTTTTTTTTTCAGATCTGTTTTTCTTATTCTTTTAAAGTTATGCTCGTTCTCTATTAAAGTTACACTCGTACTTTATTAAAGTTACACTCGTCAAATAATCTTGTTTTTGTGGTATTTTTTTTTCTAAATCTGTAAAAGTGTTTTTTTTTCTTTAAAAGTGTGTCAAAGTGTGTCAAATAATCTCGTTCTCTTTTTTTTTTCTTTTCAGATCTATCTATTGTGTGTCTCTTTTTGTTTTTTTTTTTAGATCTGAAAAAGATGTGTTAGTGACTTTAACCCGAGTAAAGTCACATATATCATATATTAAAGTAACACAAATTATCTATTAAAGTAACCCACATTTTCTATTAATATGTAATATTTGTTTTCAGATTTATTATATTATTTTTATTAAATTTCGTATTACAAATCTCGTGTTGTTATTGTGGTGTTCTCTATGAAAGTCACACAAATTCTCCATTAAAGTTACACAAATTCTTTACTAAAGTTACACAATTTCTCTACTAAAGTTACACAATTTCCCTTCTAACTTTTTTATTTTTCAGATCTGTTTTTTGTGTCTTTTTTTATTTTTTTCTAGATCTGAAAAGGGTGTCAAATGTGACTTCAACTCAAGTAACACAAACTTCATTAAAGTTACACACTTTATTTATTAAAATCACATATATCGTCTATTAAAGTTACACACTTTATTAATTAAAGTAACACAAAATGATCTTAAAAGTTACACTTGTTAATGTCAATTGAGTCCACCCTTAATGTTAAAATGACCTTAAAAGTTACACTAGTTGATGTTAGATCTGTTTTTTTTTTTAGTTTTTACTCTTATTTTCATTTTTTTTCTAGATCTACCTTTTTTGTGAGTGTGGGTTGGTTTGTGGTGGTCAGATTATAGTTGCACTCATAGAGGATTACAGTTACACTCATAAAAAACTACAGTTACACTCATAGAGGACTAAAGTTACACTCATAGAGGACTAAAGTTACACTCATAGAGGATTACAGTTACACTCATAGAGGATTACAGTTACATTCTTAGAGGGCTACAGTTACACTCATAAATGACTACAGTTACACTCATAAAGGACTAAATTTGTAGTAAATTACATAAATTCAACATGTAATAAAATTCAAAAAATTCCATTCAAAATGACCTAAAATAACTAAAGTTACACTCGTAAAATATTAGAGTTACACTTGTAAATCATCAAAGTTACACTTGTAAAATGTTAAAATTATATAAATTCAAATTTTTATATACAAAACCGTCTCAAAACAATTAAAGTTACACTCGAAAATCAGCAAAGTTACACTCGTAGAATGCTAAAATTATATATATTCAAATTATTATAGAGAAAACCGTCTTCAAAATTTAAAGTTACGCTCGAAAATATTAAAGTTACACTCGAAAAGCATCAAAGTTACACTCGTAAGGTGTTAAAATTGTTTAAATTCAAATTTTTACATACAAACCGCCTTAAAAAGTTAAAGTTACACTCTAACACATTAGAGTTACACTCGCAAGCATCAAAGTTACACTCATAAATCTCAGCAGCTAAAAAGTGCTCAAAAGTGCTTAAAAGTGTTTAAAAAGTGATTAATTAAAAGTTAGAGAGAGAAAGTTAATTAATTAGTGCATAGGTAATTAATTAGTGATAAGTGTGTTTTTTAATCTCCCAAATCTCAGCCATCCATCTCCCTCATCCAATGGCTAGAATGAGGACTCAAGGACTCTATGGAAATGGTGGACTCAAAAGAATTTGACTATATATATACTATATATATACTCTATCTATCTCTATAATCTCTCTATCATATCTATATATATACATATCTATATATATACATTATAATATCTCTCTATATCGTCTATATCTCTCTCTACTACTATCATATGTTTACATGATTACATGCTTGCTTATGTACGTTTTGATGTGATATGGCTGGGAGAACCCGGAGTTACTCCCCACTAAACTTGGCGTTCATGTTTTCATGAATGAACAGGTTGCTTGGCTCGATCTTTTCTTGTTTTTGGGTTCGGGCGTGAGCTAGCGAGCGTTGGACTTGACGATTCACCCATAAACGTTCTTAGCTAGTTTACTAAACAACTTTTATGTTTGACTACGTTTTGAGAGACTATGTCTCATTGTAGCTCTCCTACTTTGATTTGTAATCTTTTGACACTCCTCGTTCTTCACTCTAACTAAGCATGTAAAAAGTTTTAAAAATCTCGCATTTCCGCTATTTAAATCGCATGCTTGTTATGTTTTATTTCCGCTATCGCGAGGGTTGTCATAGCATTGTTTTTGCATTTCAATCCCAAATTAGTTATCCATGTACATTGTTTTGGCATACTAGTTTTGAAATCAAAGCTTAATGAACAAGTCTTGGCCGTTTTTAACATGCCTTATGCTAATTAGATTTGACCATTTATGTCGATAAACCACTTAACTTCTTAGGTCTATCTAGCTTCCTAGGCCAGGAACATCAATAGATTGGTCTAATTGTCATTAGGTCAAAGTGTGTTTACTTCTTATGGAATATGCAACCATAAATTTGCATAAATGTGACATTAGTTTTATGAACCTTTTATGTGTTTATTTGATAAATTACATGGGGAAATACGATTCTATTTCTCAAATAAGGCTCACATAGCCATTTGTATGATTGTCTTTTGTATTGTGTTTATGCTTTGCTTAGGGACGGGCAATGAGATGGTTTGAGGGAATTTGATGAGTATTTTTATAGGTATGTTTATGCCTCCCCATAGCTATATTTAAGACGGTTTATGTTTTATTATATCCCATTTTGATGTCGTTTATATTAGAATGTCGTTACTTTCCTCATATTGTGTTTTTTTGCAGATTGGATGCATTTCGAGTATACTTGGAGGATGTAAAGCACTGCAGAGTTGGTAACACATAGTTGTAGAGGATAGGGACGAAAACCAAGGAGTAAAAGAAGAACAATGAAGAAGAAAATATGAAAAGAGCTGTTTCGGAGGTTGCACGACCGAGTACATGTTTCGAGTTGAGTACATGTCTACTCGGTCGAGTCGAGTGACGCCTTGCTCGATCGACTCGATTAACCTTTACTCAGCCGAGCATCCCAGTAACTGACATGTTTCGAGTTTCCTAGTTTTGTTTTTGTTAATTCTTATTATTAGTATAAATAGGAAACTCGTCTCTTACTATTGGGTTACGATTTTAATACATTAGATGTAATTAGAGCTGACAAATCTGACCCGGCTCGAGTGACCCGACCCGAACCTGAGCAAACCCGACCTGACCCGAGACCGAGAATTTTTTAAATCAAAACCGACCTGACCTGACCCGATGACGACCCGTAATCCGACCCCACCCAATAATTAGTGACCCGATCCCAAACCCGAACCCGAACCCGAAACCGATCCCGAACCCGACCCGACCAGATACTGCCGCGACCCGAGATTAACCTGATTAAATTGATGACTCGATAATTATTAAGATTAATATTAATCAAAATGAAAGTGATTGAGTGTATAGATTGGTACATCTGACCTAATAATGAACTAATTAAACCAAATAATGATTAAAAAACAAATTTAATGGTAAAAAATTGAATTAATGCGATAAAGTAACCGGATACGATAATAACCCGACCCAAACCCAACCCGACCCAATACATCATTTGACCCGACCACATAACGACCCGCCCGAACCCGACTCGGCCCAAAAGGGTAGGCTAAACCGATATGACCCAAACCCAACTTGACCGAACCCAAACCCGACCCGACTGACCTGATTTCCACCTCTAGATGTAATACTCCATGCGCGGGGTACCCTTGAAGAGATCCGTTGATAAGCTTAAATGACTAGTGCTTAAAGGGATTGAAAGTGCTACTCATATAAAAAAAAAGTACACTTTGTTTTCTGGTTGCGTGCTTGGCTGGAGTAGTCTTATATTATGATAGGTGACCTCCTGGGAAGTTTCCGGGATGCGCATGAGTAGAAACAAAATCCGCTGGAAAAGACTCATGTTGATCAGTCGTCCATGTACACAGTCTCGCGAGCTAACCTAAGTGATCGCTTCCGACCAAGGTTTTGGCCAAGGTGTTACAAGTTGTATCAGATCAACCCAGCGACCGTGAAGTGAGCCTGCGGTCAATATTACCCGGATCATCCACCTGGCGGTGGAGGATTTTAGGCTTGGTTGCGGTCAAATGTTGCCATGCGTAAGGAGGAAGTTGCGTTCTTCAAGTGGGGGTTCGTAAAACTCCATGTGTGGGCGGGCCCCTTGAAGAGATCCATTAAGAGACTTAAATGACTAGTGCATAAAGGCATTAAAAGTACTACTCATATCAACAAAGTGTACTTTCTTTTATGCTTATCCATGCAAAAGAACTACACATTTAAGCGTGTTTGACTGGGAGCAGTCTTAGGATGGGTGACCTCGTGGGAAAAGTCTCGCGATGCGCGGGAGTGAAGAAAAAATGCACTTGAAAGGAATCGTGTTGATTAGTGGGCCATGTACATAGTTTTGCGAGCTACTATGAGTGACCGCTCCCGACCAAGGGTTTGGGTCGGGGTGTTACATTAGAACTGTCTGAAAACTCTAAATTAAATTAGATTGTGGCGGGATTAATCTCTCATGTCCTTTCAATCTCCATCTTGTA
>JAIUZE010035717.1:0-10780 GCA_022085475.1 Heliosperma pusillum | reverse complement strand
CCTTCTAAAAACAAACTCACCATAAGACTCATTCTTTCTTATAATTTCAGCACACTTCTACTCCTTTCTTATCACCAAAAACACCATTAAACCTCCAAAACTTCATAAACTTAAGACGGATGTCATTTCTCCGTCTCTCAACGAAACTTGACGATTTTTATACCAATCTTCTCCTCTCATCCTTCTCTTCCTTTTCATAACATAACAAATTCATTTCCTCCAACTTTTTATAAAACCCATTTTCAAGATCTATACTTAAGACGGACATAACTTCTTCGTTTCTTAACCGATTTCGATTCCGTTTAATATTTCAGAATCATCTCACCATCCCCTTTCATTCTAGCTAATAAAAGATTGAAAATTTTTCTTTTAAGAACAATTTTCCAGAAATTACGGTTTGGGTTCTTAACTCGTTATTTGTCAGAAAAAGTTGTATTTTGAAGATTTTGGGTCAAGGGATTCGTGTGGGTTGATGGTTAGCTTGGGAATCAAATATTTGAATTGCTAATCGAGTTAATATTGGCGGGTTACTCGATCTCACATCTTATGTGCTTTTATGTGTGTTTTAGAGTAGTTCTCATGTTAAAGATTAATTCTTTAAATTATACTAGTATGAATCTATGAATACAATATGTTTATTTGTTGAATTCCATCTTATATGTCTCAATTTATATAAAATTGGTAGTGTTGATGATAAATTACCTTCTTGTTGCTTAAACAACTCATTAAACATGGACTAATTGTGCTATTGTGGTTTAATGGAGTGATATGATACCCATATGTGGTGTGCAGGGATGTTTATTGACGGACTTGAATCGATAATGCAAATGGGTTTGAGTTATTATCTTCCTTAATGTGAATCTTATCAATGTGATAGTGTACATGTGGGTTATGGATGTGAATATGGCATAACTTGTGTGTGAATTGAATTTGGAAAAGCCATGGTTGAGTCTCGTGCAAAGAAGAGATGTCACGGCTTTGTCACGCGCGTGACTTAGATGTCACGGGCGTGACATAGGAGGCAAAACCAACGTCCACCTACGTCGAGGGCGTGACATACATGTCACTAGCTTGACGACCCGCAGTTCTCCTGCACTGACCCTTTTACGTAAAATGATCCTATCTCCTTCGTTAATTGTTTTTTTTTTTGCGTGTGACCTACCGTTGGAATCGTAGGAGGGTAAGCTATCAACTCCACTTGAATATTCTGCATTTGCATAACTAGAGCTATACTTATGATGGTTTAAAGTTGACCCTTCTTTTAGCTGGTTTCCAAACTTGTTGTTTTGAGATTAGATCTATGTTTCTTATTCATTATACTTCTTAAACTTGGTCTAATACTTATGGATCACGTATTGACTCATGTTTATCATTGTTACACTTATATTATGCTTTTCTCACATGTTTAGTGACGGTTTTAGCATGCTTTCCCTCATGAGTCGATTATGCCTTGAATGATGGACCAAGTCTTATCTATTGGATGTTTTGAACTCTCATTTTTAGGTTGCACCTCTATACTCGTTAGACTTGAATGTCGGAGCAATGGAGCTGTAACCATGATGCTTGTGCATTTGTTTAGTGGGGGTATGACGACATTGTTATGAGGTGAACGCATAACGTTGATCGACCCGACCGTCAAAGGTTGTATCCTTGCGAGGTGGTGTCATTGCATGTAGCGTACTTTCTTGCTTATTCTTGACCTCATCTCCGTGCGCCTTTAGCCGGAGGATGATGCTTGTACTCTTTCCGCCTCTTTCGTGCGGGTTTAGCCGAATATGAGGAACTCGCTTCCGTGTGGGTTTAGCCGGAGGATCGAGTCTTCGATGCGAGAGTTTATCGCATGTCAAATCATGAGGGTTTATCATGACAGTCTGGCCACATTTAGACTAGGACTTCCTTGTTGTTGTCATCCTAGTGGGAGGATTATACGACACGTTTATCGTATACGGTTCAGGGAAACATTGATCCCGTGGACTAGTTCGTCTTGTCTTGCAAAGTACAAATGCTAGTGTGCGTCATTTACCGTAAGAGTGTGTTTGCTTATATTTGATTACATTTTGGATTGTATACTTGGAATTGTTAGATGCCTATGTTTGGTTTGTATTTCGAGTCCCTAACCTTCTCAAGCACATGGTCATCAATGGTGAGATGAATGGTGATTTCTATACTCGTATATTGTTATTATGGCAATGTTATTCTCTCATATGTGTAGAGTCTATTAATCGAATACGAAAGAGGGGGGGGGGGGGGGGGAATTGAGTATTAAAAACTAGCCCCACTTTTTCGATTTATATGATATGTAATTAATTATTTGATCTTATGAATTAAAATCAACTAATTAACTAATCAAAGTAAGCACAAATAACGAAATAACGAAAAGTAAAGAGATAAGAGAGAGGCACACGATTTTTGAAGTGGTTCAGTTTCACACGTTGAAACCTACGTCCACTATTCTCGATTAATAATTTTTAGTACCTTTTTACGGATTACAAAAATTATCAACCCACTCGTATAATCAACACTATGATTATAACTCAAGGTGAGTATCGCTAAATACTCTATACTATCTTACGCTAATAAGAAAGTACAATATAACTCACACAGATTCCCGTTAAAGAATTGTAAGCTTATAATAATGTACTATTATCCAATAACGTATTTCACTCAAGCGATTGATAATAATTGATGCACGAATCTTTTGAAAAACAAACTCTAAAAATATTAAATATTTGCTCAAAGGTTTGCTTTAAAACGATTTTTTGGAAAATCAACACAAATAAAATAAATAGCCGTGTATGTAGTGTATTTCGTGTCGATTGCAAATTATATATGAATGAGTATTTATAGTAGAAGAATTATGGTAGATCTAAAACCCTAGTATAATATTTAATAAAGATACTTATCTTATATTAAAATAATATTTGCTTATCTTTTAGAAATATCTTTATCTCAAAATATTATTAGGTTTATCTTATAGAAATATATTTATCTTTATATCTCAAAATATTGTTGTAAAGATATAGTAGAATCCTAGATTAGGTAAACTAAGGAAACAACCTAGGTTGGCCGAAATCCTC
The DNA here is from genome assembly GCA_022085475.1 of Heliosperma pusillum. Taxonomy (NCBI): domain Eukaryota; kingdom Viridiplantae; phylum Streptophyta; class Magnoliopsida; order Caryophyllales; family Caryophyllaceae; genus Heliosperma; species Heliosperma pusillum. Next base: position 7,703 of record JAIUZE010035717.1, on the reverse strand, counting down.
TAGCTCACGAAACCCTAGGAGCACGAATCCCTAGGTGGCACAAACTAGGTTTACACAAAACCCTAGATGGCTCAAACACTAGGTGGGCTAATTAGGTTAACAACAAATTGAGATAGAATATATTGGAAACCCTAGGTAGCATGACAACCCATAAGTTGTATTACTAACCAATAGAATCTCATAAATATATTCTCTATTAAAATAATTGATAAATATAAAAATAAAACTCTTTCACTTTTGAAAACATTTCAAAACATTTTATTTCCAAAATCATGCATCAGTATTTTATCATCCAAAATCATAGACTAAAGCTATAACTTTTGAACGTAAAATCTCTCGAATGAAATAGTTACCGAATGACGACCTATACTATCTAATCTTCACAAAGATCTTCAGTATACGGATCATCTCTTCATCTTGATCACAAAGACCCTCCATCTCGAGTCTTGTGAAGTATTATGTAGATCTTATTTGAAGCGATTTTCTGTAAAGTTATGCCTGGTTAGCTATAACTTCCATGTTCACTTCCAAAGTTATTCCTGAAGTTGTTATAACTTTGTCTCACAAACTTTATCAAAGTTATGTCTAACTTTGATCTTTCTTCTCATAATTGTTGCTAGCTATAATAAGACTAAAGCACACAATTACATGCATATGATATATCGAGTAAAACATATATTATTACGTAAACACATGTCATTATCAAAACTATCAAATTGGTCCAACAAATTCCCCCTTTTTGATGATGACAAGTCTCATATGATTTCCTCAAGAGTTCTTCTTAACAATGTGACTAAGTATGGTTCCCCCTCCACAAAGCACTCCAAAGTTATAGCAACTTTGATCGCAAGAACAAAACAACTTAGCCAAAGTTATAGCTTGAGAGAATTTAAGAGATAACGAGTCTTGACAAGGAGCAAGCTTAAGCAAAGACTCAAATCATATCATTTCTTTCCCCTCTTGGCATCATTGAAAAGACAAGAACAAAGACATGAAACGACTAGAATAACACATGTCAAGGCAAGAAATAGATATGCAAAATACGCAATATAAGACGATATATATCAAGCAAAATAAAGTGCAAATGTTGATTAAAACTACAAACCACAAAAGATATTGTTAGTTGCCATTGGGCCGAATAGACAATGTCAAAATAAGCCAAATGGGCCGAATAGGATTAGTAGTTTAAGAGTTAAAACAACCAAGGATAGAAAAATCAAGGCATTTTGGGTTGGCGGATTTTGTTAGGATCGACATAACCGGGCCTAGTGCGGTACTCAAGAGTGGAAAGACGGTCAAGGCAATTAGACACATGAGAAGCTTGAGCGGTGAGACAAACATCAAAGTTCCGAACTTTCAACGAAAGAGCCTCCGTCGCATCGTATATAGTACGCATTCCCTCACGCATCTCGGTCCCGCTCTTAACCAACGACCCGCCTTGGCTCACCAAGAATGTCATCCTATCCCTTTGTCTATACGCCTCTTGCTTACAATCGATAATATTTCGTTCCAACTTAGCAAGGCGATCATCCACACCATCCATCCATTTCCTCATCTCATGACTCACACCCGACCCACCTTGGTCACAGGTTGAGCTCAAGGAACCCACGGCCACGGCTTGAACAACCGTGTCCAAAACCGTCTCAATTTTCTTATCATGCGCATCCAAGCGCTCCATAATACTACCAATGAACATATCGAATTTGGATTCAATCACAGAAAAATCAGCCCCACCCGTTGGCATACCAACCGAACTGCCTTTGACCAAAAATAACAACTCCGGTCCATTAGCATTAAGCTTCATAAATTTCAAGAACGTATCACACATTTCATCTTTTACGGCGACCCCATAATTGTGCATATTAACAACTCCCTTTGACTCAAAGAGCCGTGACAACCACATGCCATATGGCAAGTCAAGAGTAGAGTAAAATTTGTCTTCGGTCACCGAGAAAGCGGTTTGTGAAATACGATTAAAAACAAGAGAAGGTAGATTAACCCGATTGCCCTCCAACCAATGCTTAACGACTAACATCTCATAGCATGCAATTTTATCCCGTCCGCCCCGTCGCGGAATCACGGTATTCCATAAAAAATTTAACAGAAATTTCAGTTTTGGTGACACACTTCCAGCCAACACGCAACTCGACACCGTCGCCCCAACATCAAAATACTGCTTAACCTCCAGCTTAGCCATGTCCGTCAGTTCTTCCCATGACGTACTCGGATTGATTTTGATTCCATCATCAGGAACCGAAAACAGAGTACAAAAGTCCGTCACGGAAATCGAAACTGAGCGGCCATTTATGACGGCATGCAAGACTCCATTGTCTAAAGAAACAGAGGAAAAGAACTGAATTACCTCAATCGGATACACCGGACCCGAAAACTCAGCCACCGTTTCCCATTCTTGGAAATTCAGAAAATCAGAAAAGAATCCCAAAGCCCTATACTTGTCACACCAAGCCTTAGGATAATACCGACCACCGTGTATTTCATATTGAGCAACCCGGTTCACAAGTTTTCTTTCGTCTTTTGTAAGACGGAGTTTATCAATTCCCAAAGATGTTTCTTGCGGCGAAAAATCACGAAGAGTTACCCGTGTGGTTTCCTCGGAAACTGTGTCAGTGGTTTCATTTGTGGCTTCTTCTTGGAGTCTTCCTTTCCCTTTGTTTAACCGTCTTCTCTTAGTACCCTCAAGACCCGCACCCGACTCGGTTTGGTTTGGGTTGGGTGATTGTTGTGTGGGAGGAGAAGAGGTATTTTTAGGCAAGCTTGGCTTGGGGGTTTTAGGATTTGGGTTTTTGGCAAGTTTTGATCTAGTGGAAGCCATTGTTGAAGGTTGTAGGTTGAAGGTTTGTGTGTTGTTTGTAGTGGAACCGTGAGGAAGGAGAGGAAGTGGTAAAAAATTGGTTGAGAATTAATGTGGTAAAAGTGATAGGTGTAAGAGTAATTATGATTGTGTAAGAGTAGGTTTTTACTTTTGTACTTGGGCACATGGGTGTGCCGTCCAAGTGATGTATTTCCCCTTTTTTTTTTTTTTTTTTTTTTTTGAATTGGGGTAGGAAAAGAATCTTGGGTGGTTATTTTTGTTGGGATATGGTAAGGATAGAGTTTTGGTAAATAAAAAGATATGGAAAGGTTATTTTGTTTGAGAATTTCGGCTAGTATAGGATACATGGGTAGAATTTGGCTCAATTTTGGAAAGTGAATAAGATAGGTTTTTGGCAAATAAGTGGTTCATAATTCAATTTCCATAAAACACTAATTAAGCAAGATACTCACGTAAAATATATTATATTAAACACAAATATACTAGCAATGAAATATGCGGACACAGTCATATAATCTCGTCTTAATCTAGCCAGTCACGTAGGTTCACAAAATAAATAAGATGAATTTAATTGCTACCGATTAAACCAATTTCCAACCGCAAAATCTCAAAACGTCTTCTCGCTAACGCCTTTGTTAAAATGTCAGCCCATTGAACATCAGTACTACAAAATTCGAGTTTAATGTTGCCTTTTTCTACATGGTCACGCAAAAAATGATGTCTAATGTCTATATGCTTAGTACGAGAATGCTGAGCTGGGTTCTTAGAAATAACAATAGCACTCGTATTATCACAGAAAAAAGGCATACAACCAACATTAACACCATAATCACATAGTTGTTGCTTTAACCAAAGTAGTTGAGAACATACCAGTCCTGCAGCAATATATTCGGCTTCTGCAGTAGACAACGCAACCGAATTTTGCTTCTTTGAGCCCCACGTTATTATGCAAGGTCCAACAAAAGTAGCAAATCCAGAGGTACTTTTTCTATCTAAAGAACATCCCGCATAATCTGCGTCTGAATATCCTACTAGATTGAAATTACACTCAAGTGGATACCACAAATATAAGTTAGATGTACCAATTAAATATCTCAAGATACGTTTAACTGCAATCATATGTGATTCCTTAGGACATGATTAAAATCTAGCGCAGACACATACGCTGAACATAATGTCAGGCCTACTTGCAGTTAAATATAATAAAGAACCAATCATACCTCGATATGTAGTCTTATCTACGGACTTACCATTTTCGTCTAAGGTCAACTTTTTGTCAGTTACCATAGGCGTGTCCATTGGATGAGCGTTTTCCATACCAAATTTTCTGATTAGCTCCTTGACATATTTTTGTTGGTGAATCTTTATGCCTTCTTTGGTTTGTTGAATCTGCAATCCTAGGAAGAATTTTACTTCTCCCATCATGCTCATTTCAAATTCAGAGGTCATAAGATCTGAAAAATACTTGCACAATTTATTGTTAGTAGAACCAAAAATAATATCGTCTACATAAATTTGAGCAACAAGTAAATCAGAACCCTCGGATTTTAGAAAGAGGGTTTTGTCGACAGATCCTCTCTTAAAATTGTTTTGTAATAAAAATTTTGACAATCTGTCGTACCAAGCCCTAGGCGCTTGTTTCAAACCATATAAAGCTTTGTCGAGTTTAAAAACGTGGTTTTGAAACTTGCTATTCAAAAATCCAGGAGGTTGTTCAACAAAAACCTCTTCTTCAAAATAACCGTTAAGAAAGGCAGTCTTAACGTCCATTTGGAATAATTTCATTCCTTTATGAGCTGCGAAGGCGATGAGCAAGCGAATAGCTTCAAGTCTTGCTACTGGAGCGAATGTCTCGTCATAATCAATCCCGTCTTGTTGATTATAACCTTGAACGACCAATCGAGCCTTGTTACGAACTATAACTCCTGAATCATCCAATTTATTTCTGAATACCCATCGAGTACCAATCACAGTTCGATTAGGAGGTCGTGGCACAAGGTGCCATACTTTATTGCGTTCGAACTGTTGAAGATCCTCTTGCATAGCCACAATCTAGTCGGATTCTGCAAGAGCTTCCTTTATGTTGGTAGGCTCTATGGTAGACAGAAAAGAATAGAATGAACAAAAGTTATTTAATGTTCGCCTCGTTTGAACTCCCTTATTCAAACTTCCTAGGATACTATCCATAGGATGAGAACTCATATATTTCCATTTCTTAGAGTTCCTAGGCTCATCATCATCTGATGAACTCTCATTTTCCTCAAATGAATCAGAATCAAGATTGGTTCCCCCTGAGTTGGACTCTGGGGTTATAGCTGAAGTTGGTACAACTTCAGTTACACCATCTTGGTTCTGGTTCAACGTTATAGCATCATCAGCTATAACTTCAGTTTCCTTTTCCTTGTTTTGAGAAGAGACATTCGTATCATCAACAATTGTCTCAGTTCTCTGTTCAAGGTCATTTGCGGATTTATCAAGTTCATCATTGATTCCTTCCATAACTTCTTCATTATTTTCTGGCACGTCATCTCTGGAGAGGCGAAAGTCTGGATCATTCATGTCCTCTTCTTCATTCTGTTCAACTTGCTCAGGCACATTATCTTCATCAAATACAACATGAACACTTTCTTCTATGCACAAAGTTCTTTTGTTAAAAACTTTTAAAGGCTGCCCTTCCTCATACTCCTTCTTCTCTTCCCCCGCCCTCATCCAACTTTTGCGCTCTCCTCCCTTCCCTCCCCTATGTTTTCCCCGTCGGTGAATTATTCTTCTTCGTTGGTTACATGATTAGACTACGCCACACAAAACACAGCTTCGTCACTTCGTGGATCAAATTTGCTCAAATTACTTTTTCCATTATTATGGACAAAACATTTACTACCGAAGCAACGAAGGTGAGCTCTATTGGGTTTTCTCCCTCTTAAAAGTTCATAGGGAGTCTTTTTGAGAATAGGTCTAATCATAGCTCTATTGTGCACATAGCATGCAGTACTTATGGCTTCTGCCCAAAAGCTCTTAGGAAGGCCACTACACAAAAGCATAGTGTGGGCCATGTCCTCTAATGTTCTATTCATACGTTCCACGACACCATTTTGTTGTGGGGTTCGTGGTGCAGAAAAGTATGTCCTACACCATTCTCCCTACAATATTCTATAAAAGCTTGATTATCAAATTCGGTGCCATGATCCGTACGAATGGAAACTAACTTTTTATCATACTTGTTTTGGGCGAGCTTCATTAGTACTACAAACTCATCGAAAGTTTTATCTTTAGTAAATAGAAAGATAGGCCATACATACCTGGAGTAGTCGTCGACTAGGACGAATACGTACCTTGATCCACCGCGGCTTCTAACTTTCATAGGTCCACATAGATCCATGTGTACCAATTCAAGTGGACGCTCTGTACTTACTACTCTTTTCGGTTTGAATGAAGATCCAACTTGTTTACAACGGGCACATGAGTCACACATCTTTTCTTGTTCGAATTTGATTGAGGGTAGACCCTCAACTAAATCCCAAGACTTGAGTTTCTTTAAAATTGTTGGACTGATGTGTGCAAACCTCTTGTGCCACAAGCATGAATCATCCACAATGACTTTCATGCACGTAAAGGAACTTGTAGTGACTTTGTTTAAATCAATCATATACACGTTCCGTTTACGTAGACCTTTTAAGATAACATTGCTAGTTCCTTCAACTATGATACGACAAACATTTGAATGAAAAACGACTTTGTTGCCTTTGTCACACAGTTGAGAGATACTTAGCAAGTTATGCTTAAGGCCATCTACCAGATAGACGTTATTGATAGCATGTGAAGAAGATATACCAATCTTACCTACATCGATTATGTTGCCCTTCTTGTTGTCTCCAAAGGTGACCTTACCACCGTTGAAGGGTTCTAGTGAAAGAAATAAATTCTTGTTTCCAGTCATGTGTCTCGAACATCCACTGTCGAGATACCATAGATTGTTTTCTTTCACTATTATCTGCAAGAAAATCAAATACAGCTTTTAGGTACCCACGCTAAGTTGGGTCCTTTGTGGTTAGTGACTCTATGTATTTGATCCTTCCTAACCCATATCTGTTTGACAATTCTTTTCTTCTTAGGATAGGGTTTGCTAGGTTTATTATAGTGTTTGTTATTGTTGCGACGCACATTAGGTTTAGACGACTGCTTCTGATTCACTTGAGGTTTAGTTTTTGAAGGTACAGATGTGTAATCGAAAGCCATGTCATAAACCCATCTAAACTCATTGTTTCTAATCTCATCACGTTGAGATTCAGATTCGGACTCACTAGACCCGTCATGCTCTTTCACAAAATCAGTTTGATTTTTGTTGTCGTTAACATATTTAACACAGTTATCCTTAACATGACCGTTGTGACCACAATAATTGCAAATCAGATATTCTGAAAGATTGACGTACTTCCTTCTTCTGAAATCACTGTCAGAAGGAGTGGATTTGCATTTATCATGGTCTCTACGACTATAGCATTCATGACCAAGACCCATCTTCATGTTATTGTTAGACTGTTCGGTAAGGAAGTCTAAGACCTTCTGACTTCCTTCCCACTTATCATGAACTTTTCGTGCATGTAGGAGCAATTCCTTCAAAGACTGAATTTCTTTTTCACACGACGAATGATTTACATTCGAGTCTTTGGAGGGATTGTTCTTTTTGAAATTTTCACGAAAATCATTGAAACGTTTGTTCAAGATAAGTTTCTCCTCATTATGTTGACTTTTGGCTTGGGAGAATTCAGCCTGTAATTCTTTCAATTGCTGAGAAAGAAAAGAGTTTACTTTCTCATGATCAAGAATAACAACTTCCTTTGTCTTGGCTTGAGATTGTAAAAGCTCATTG
>JAIUZE010035711.1:0-11514 GCA_022085475.1 Heliosperma pusillum | reverse complement strand
TTTCCGCATTCGCGAGGGTTGTCACGGTTGGTATCAGAGCTTTATCGCTCCCGACGCACACACGTGAACCCTAACTTAAACTACTTGACCTTGAAATAATAAATGAGAGATGGGTAGACTTAAGGACCTCAGGTGGTAGTCTTTGGTGTACTTGATGTTTGTTAGGTTCTAACTTGTTTGTTGATTGTGTTGAGTGATGTTATGTTTGTTTGTATCTACCGTCTTAAGGTGGATCATTGTGTTACCTAGAAGAAGTATACTCTACCGAAGATTTGAAGATTTACAAGCCTAATTGAAGTGTAGTTCTTCTTCATCTATGAATTCTCTCGTCCTTATTGTATTATGCTCTCTTCCTTCTATTTAGGTGCTTCTTTCTCTTCCATTTTGTTTGCCTCTTGGAAATTACTCTTGATAGTTTCCTCCATCTTACCATTGTTATCCTTACCTACCTGTTGTAACATTTTTGTGGATGTCATACCCATTTGTTGGTGGTATATTATACTTGGTCGGAAGAACTTGAAATTTTGTGGAATATTAGTGTTGTTAGAATGAATTTGTGATTTGAGGAAAATGGTGTAGATCTTAATTCACCCTATCTTGATGATTGGTTGTATCTCTAAGGAAAGGTAGTAAGATAAGTTTGATGATTTTAATGCTTGATGCTTGTCATGACTTGTGTGTAAATAGTTCATGATATTTTGATGGTGTAAGGTTGAATGAGTTGGCTATGACTTCTTAACTCATTAGTAATTTAGTCTTTTGGACTTAGAAGTTTAGTATTGTTTTGAAGACCATGCTTATGATATGTCTAATTGGTGTAAATAAGAGGTTTAGAATGATATCTTGAGGTGCGAAATACTTTTGAGGTTAAGTGACGTCTTGTGGTTTCCTATTGTGTATTTGTGAGTATAGGCTTGGTGGAAAAGCATTTGGCTATAGTTCTTGGATTTAAAGATATGATCTTATCTTATGGTATCGGAGACTTGTTTGAAGTAGTAAGGTTTCGTTGTAAGTTGAATCATATTGCTTGAGGATTATAGATATGAGCGAGATTCGATGATGTGATCTATGATGGAAATACCTTGGGATGTTAATGATGATGTTTGGCTTGATGTTGTACTTTGATAATAATGAACTCGTGGGCTATAGACTTGAAAATGACCGAGTATAAGAGAGTATTTGTTAGTCCTTCAATTAAAGAAACCTTTGAGGTTGTGTTGAATATTTGAGCTAAAGGAATGTTATTATACTTGAGTTACAATTCCGCATTTGGGAATCCGGGTTGTATGAAAGGGTGGATGAATTGGGTTGTAGTCGATTTATCAAATCTAGGTGTACCTTACTTTGATGATTGTACGTGGTACGATGGTCCCTTGTAAGAGACCTTTGTTTGGGATGAGTTGCTTTACTATCACCCTAAGTTTGAAAGGAGAAACTTTGTGGATTAAATCTTAAACCCTTACTCGTGCCATCATTCCTTTTCATTTCCATTCTTGAATGTTTTTGTCAAGATTGATCTTTAAGAAATTACAAGCTCGTACTTTCTTTCTTACTCAGATATCTTCATAACTCTACTATCTGCTTTGTCTCTTCCTCAACCTCGTTTTCCTTTTTCGCCTTCGCCTTTTTCATCTTATCGTAGTCTTTAATGACGCTTCCTAATGTTCCTTGTATCATGTTCTTTTATCCCTACTCTCTTGAGAGGTAGTTTTTCTTATTAGCTAACGTAAGGGTTAGTAGGTGTGTTTTGAAGAAGTTTCGAATATGGTACCTAACCGTCCTATTAAACTAGTTTCATGTTTAGATGATTATAAGGATTTGAGGATAGCTTAGGATGAAACTCTCCTAGTGGTTTTAGACTATGAAAGCTTAATGTTGCAATATCGTTTTGAGGATCGAAATAATCATAATGATAGTTGGTAGTTGTGGTTAAGAATTTTAGTGATTCTTTAAGTGTTACTTGGGAGATTATGGTCTTTAAATGTTGGACCCTAACGGGAATAATTACCTTGTGGAATTTGGATTGGAGGACCAAACTTGAGGAATATCGTCATAAGCGAAAACCGATGTATTGAGAGTTTGAAGGAGCTAAATAAATTGATTTACGGTCGCATTGCCCTATGATTGGCAAAAGTTAAGTGAAATGAGATTTTGTGACTAATCCCTTTTGAGGATTTGTGATTTAACTTTTGAAGATGAGAAGGTTCATTGTTAATAGTTTTAGGGTAATGAGTTTTGGAATAAATTGGATCAAAGGATTTCATGGTAAGTCTCTTTTACCTTGTGGTTGTTAGCGGTTTTGTTTCCCTAGATATAAACATTTTGTGGTGGTTTCTAATAAGAGTTTTGATGAAGCTAAGAAGATTTGAATTCGTAATAAATCTTTCATGTGGATTGTTAGTTGTGAAGTCTACCGTGCCGATGGACCTTAGTAGATTCTATTGGATTCGAATAATTGGGATTTGTTACTCGAAGTTTCGTGATTATGGAATATTTTTGTAGGGAATCTGATGATTTAAATTGATGAGTTGCAAAATGGATAAATTGTATTCTCTTGAGGATTTGGTTTATTAGTAGAGTAAGTGATGTCGAATTTTTGTAGAACTTCCTGCCGACTTCATCGTGATTCTTCATATCCCTACGAGTTCGATTTGTTTCGTTTTTTAGGTGTTTTGTATATATTTTGTTATCGTGATTTGTGAACTTTAAGTTCGAGTCGCTCTATGTACGTGTAATGTTTTGTTATTTGATTTTATCTTTGATAAAACTTTCAAATTTCCATATTATATTTCTAATTTAACGTTTCAAAGAAGTCTAAAGATGGTTTGTGTACCCTCTTTTTGGAGAAAATGGATTTCTTTTGCTTTTATATTTGGATTTTGCGTTTGGTTGGATGTTTGCACTTGTTATTGGAGACGTCTGATAACTAGTCCTGCACTTACTAACGTTGTTTTGAAATTTCGATTTCACTATTTCGACTTTGCTTTTTGGATAATTAGAGTTCTCGTTCGCGACGAGCATTCTTGAGATCCGTAAGTAAAGTTTCACACTTATGAAAAATTTCCTTAAACCGTTTCGAGAAGAACATCATTTCATAAATGTTTTCCCTTGCAAAAGCTTTCGTGTTGATTTTGTAAACCGATTCTTGTCTTTGATACTTTTATTTTCTACTCTCAAGTTTCGAGGACGAAACTTTTTAAAAGATGGGGTGATTGTAACACCCGGAAATGTACCCTATTTTTCTAGTAGAAATATTTTACGAAATCTTTTCAGCGAATTTAAGTTTTAAATTAGCTTTTTATGTTTCGAGTCGAATTTAGAATTTCCGAGTTCGTATTTGGAATTTTCGCAAGATTCCATGTGAAACCCGTTTTAAGGCGTCTTTGACTTTTCTTGACTTTTGAGTCGTCTTTGACTTTTCTTGACTTTTGAGTCGTCTTTGACTTTTCTTGACTTTTGAGTCGTCTTTGACTTTTCTTGACTTTTGAGTCGTCTTTGACTTTTCTTGACTTTTGAGTCGTCTTTGACTTTTCTTGACTTTTGAGTCGTCTTTGACTTTTCTTGACTTTTAAGCCGCCTTTGACTTTCGTTGACTTTCCGACTCACCCTTTACTTATACTCCCTCATAACCTATTTTTCCCTCACAACTCAACATCTCCTTCTTCCTCATCAAACCACCAAAACCTAAAACCCTCTTTGATCCGATCTTATAATCATCATACCGCATTCGTTCCTTGACGGAATTCACGTAAGTTCGTCTTATTCTTCCCCTCTTAGCTTCCTCTATCCGTATTGGTAATAAAATTACCGGCTTTCTCGCTTTTTAAATTATCCGTCTTTCTCAAGGTGAATGATATTCATCTTTTATTATCTAATTGTTTGTAGGTGGAGACTAGGAAGGTTTAGAATCGATTAAAGACGCGTAAAGGTAACGGTGAAGGGTTACTCGATATCATTTACGTGTTTTACATGATTTCCATGTTAGAATTCGTTTTTGGATTACCATTAGAAAGCTTAGAAATTATGATTTTGATGATGAGTGTTGTTAGTTGATGATTGTTGATGATGAATATTGATTGTTGTTAGTTGATAGAAGTAAATTATGAAAATTGGAAATGATAGAAATGGTGTGGTTGTTCTCGGGTGACTCGTGCAAATTCACAGCACCGACCCTTTTTGGTAGAATGTTCATATCTCCTTCGTTACTTGTTTGTTTTGGGCTTGTGACCACTCGTTGGAACCGTAAGAGGATAAGCTATCACCTCGACTTGGAATTTCTGCATTTCCATATCTAGAACTCTAGTTATGACAGTTTGAAGTGAACCCTTGTTTAAGTTAGTTTCCAAACTTGTTGTTTTGGAGAGTTATCTATGTTTCTTATTTATTATGCTTCTTAAACTTGGTCTAATGCTTGGGTATCATGTATTTATTCATGTTTTGGATATATGATATTTTCCTTCGCTTGTATCACATGTTTTGTGACGGTTTTTGCTATGTCCCACTTGGAGTCGGTTTATACAAATGTTATGGTTTGAGCACTATCTTGTCTTGTGCTTTGTACTCTCATTCCCTTGGCTACCTTCCCGTTCGTAAGGCTGGAATGTCGGAACGGAGAGGTATCCTACTGCTTAAATGCATGTGTTAGTGGGCATACGACGACGTTGTTGGGAGTTGAACGCTATGCGTTGATCGACCCGGCCGTCAAATGTTGTTTACTTGCGAGGTGGTGTTATTTGCATGTAGCGTACCGCTTGTTATGAGGCTTGAGCTGTTTTTCCGCCTCTTTCGTGAATTGAGCTACCGAATTTGGGGTACTCGGCATATATTTTATAAGCCCGAGTCTTGGATGCGAAACGTCATCGCATGTCGAATCGGAAAATGTGATTCCGAGAATCTGGCCAGGTTTAGATTAGGAGCCGTTTAATTATCGTTCCTACTAGGAGGAAATTAGTCTACATATACGAAATGTCATCGTGTATGAGTTGAGGGAAATGTCATCCGTGAACGCCTTTTAATCATACTTGCCATGTACACGATGCTAGTGCGTTTCATTTACCGTGAGAGTTGTCGTCTTGTGTCGTCTTTGAATGCGTGATTTCATGATATTGTTCATGGTCATTGCATGATTGGACACCGTCAATGTCTTGGTTCGTGAATGGATGATAATATGTTGGATTTATGTGATCATCGCATGACTTGACTTGGTTTTTCTGTCGAGTCTCAATCTTATCAATCTTATACCGCTAACGGTGAGATGCAAGCCCTAGTGAGCGTATTCGGTTGCCTACGAGTGTCTTCCCCGAGTCTTTGAATAACATGATGGTTACGGATTTGATTTCCACATGATCTTATCATTATATATATGATTGCCTATCTATTCTTATTGTAACTCACATGTATATCTATATATGCATGATTTTACTTTGGTATTTCCTTATATGTACGTTTAATGTGATATGGCTGGGAGAACCCGGAGTTACTCCCCACTGACTGTGGCGTTCATGTTTTTCATGAATGAACAGGTTGCTTGCTTGGATGCCTTTTTGGATATGATGTTTAGGGGTTCGGGTGTGAGCTAGCGGGCGTTGTCCCTGGAAGTTTTCACCTCTAGACGATATTAGCTAGTTTTGCTAAACACTTGTTCTTTGCTAACATTTTAAGAGACTCCGTCTCTTTGTTGTATTTCCTTACTTAGTTGTAATATTTTGACACTCCTCGTGTTATATAACTTGCATGTTTAAAGGTTTTTAAAATACCGTATTTCCGCATATCTTTTCACATGCTTGTATGTTTTATCTTTCCGCATTCGCGAGGGTTGTCACAAGCATGTTGAGATTGACTAGTTTGTACTAATAACTGATTGAGCAAGAATCATTGAGGTAATAGGGATTAGGACTTGTGTAGAGGTACATTCATCGCATGGAAACCGAGTAGGTTTTACTGACTTGAGCTAATACGGTTATTGACTTGTAAATTAATGGAATTGAATATCAAATATGCTAGGATAAAAGGGGGTGTGCAAATTAAATTATTTGTAATCGATATAATATGAACATTAATCTGTAAATGGCTTGATAGACAATAATGTGATTCGATAATTTTTTATCTAATAAAAGGGAGTTAAAGGATAACAAATTATGGCTTTACCTGTTTTGACCACCATTTTGTGTTTAGTTAAGCCATTTATGATATGATAAATTTAAAAAATTTATGAGTGATATCCGTGGGAATTTAATTTAAAAGTCGTTTGTTTTCTATTAATATGAGTATATCGTAATCCGCGAGACCATTGTCTGAATTAATAAGTGGCAAAAATTAAACAAGTGAGTTCCCATGAATTGTTAGGTTCTAAGTTGTTTTGTGTATGTGACCATAATAGGACCAGTCTTCCATCAGTATCGAGTCAAGAAGACTTTAGGAGTCTTATGGGAGACAATATGATAGTAGATATCTAACTCACGAGTATCTGAGGGCTTATGTCTACACCTTTCCTAAGGAAGGTGAAATGGGATATGCTAGGAAGTCGTCTGTGCAAGAATACACTATCCACGATGAAAGCCTCCGTTATTATGTGTATTATGAGGGTCTTGGTGAATTCCGATATGAGTTGACCTATAAGCACGTTTTAAACAGTTGTGGAATCAATACTATAATTTGAAAAGATTCGAGCAAGGTCATTGTAGCCGCGAGAGCAATGGGAGGAAGAAAGAGGAGTCGAAGTCTGAAAGAGTCAATGAGAAATACAAAGTAATAGAAATCAGTAGTGACACAGAAGAGACTGTAGCGATAAGTGATGATGACACAGTAAAGGTGAACGGACTGATAAGGTTGAGTTAATTTGACTCATCTGACTCCGACTCCGCCTCTGGTGATGATGTGGTAATAGTAAAGGAGACATTCAATGGTGGGTCTAGAAAATACGGTTGGTTCTGTTTTGGAAGCATATTTTCGAGGGTGGTCTGAGGTTATATCAAGAAGAACCATCGTAGTATTGTCGTTTAGTTGTTTAGTCAAAATATTCTGTTATGCTAAGTAATATTATTGGTGTGATTTCTTAAGAACGATGGACTCCATCGTCTACTTATAGTTTCGTTAATATTTACATTGGGATTCTATTAGTTTAATAAAAGTGTTGTTTAAAGTTTCGTCTACTTATATAAATCATCTGCATTGTGACACGGAGGGTTGTGCGGTCGTGGTGGTGAATGTAAGCGTATGGTGATTAGCAGAATCTTACCATTGTGAATCTCTTTCTTTTCGGTGTTAATCGACTACTAAATTTATTACCATCTATTTCCATGCGTAATTAGTCATAATTATTTATATTTTGACTTTCTTCTCAATTATTTATTTATTTAATTTTTTCTCTTTTCTTTTGAGTCGAGTTTATAAGACGAATATACATGTGTTTTGTATTCTTTTTCTAATCACATGCAATTAACATTAAAACAACTTTGACATTTAATTACGATTTATCTAAATTAACCGACCTAGTTAAAGTTCACATGCTAGGTTCAACACGATGGGTGCATACCATTCATTTATAACTTTTAAAGTCAAATGTAATGAATACAACTCCAATAACTAGTAAAGGTTGCCATGAGCGGGAGAGATTGTGTGTCTGATTAAAGGGTTTCCCAATACAAACTCATACCAATTACTTGGAATCTCTACGAACATCCGTCTTCAATAGATATTGTGAGAGTCATTCTAGACATAGAATTCTAAGGAAAAACTTCTAGTGTGTATGTCATCTTTGCTTTATGCTCATTTAAAATGGCATGAAGACTCGAACTGTTTCCAATTTTCCAAAGTAAATTGGTGGCGACTCCTTCAATTGCTGGCTTTCCCAAACCATTTATCAGTTTCAAAGGCTTGTAAATCGGTAAAAAACCCATGACGCGTCCTCCTACTCCCTAGGAAGCCTTCGTGGGCCGAGTGCCAACGCGAGGTAATGCCGCTCGGGTGGCGTTGTCTCCACCCCCACTCGGCCGAGTACGCACTAATCTCGATAGAGTAATACCCCAGGTATTACACTGAACGTCTCAGCCATGGGTGAACATTGAATTTATTTGCAATGTTCACCCATGGTTAAACACTTGGATTCAACGTCCCAACAATGGGAGAGACGTTGAATCTCAACGTCTCTTTAATGGTTGGGCTGTTAAGTCCCAACGTCCACTATAGGGGACAAAACAACACACGATAATAACAACAACAACAACAACAACAACAACAACAACAACAACAACAACAACAACAACAAAATCGAACAACAACAACAACCACAATCTAGAAATTCAACAACATAATCGACCCACACAACGGAATTCAACAACAATCGAAAAAAATGAAAATAAAAGAACAAATTAATCCTAACTCAAATTAAAAGTAAAAAAGAAGAAAAACTAATTAAAACTAAAATAGAATCATAAAAATATATAACTAGAAATAAAAAACAAAGACATTATAATTGTACATTATAATCAGTTAAACAAAACAATCCTAAACTAAACAGTTGCAAAAAAAAATTGTATACTAAACTAATTAAAAGAGAAAGGAGTTTACTTACTTAGCCATTGTTGTTGCTGTTGCCATGTAGTGGTGCGGTAGCCGGTTCAACGTGGTGGTTAACATATGGTCAGTGGTGCTCGTGGTAGGTGGTGCTCGGTAGTGGGGAAGGGGTTTTGATTTGTTTTTGGGGAGTTTTTTAATAGAGAGAGAGTATAAGGGTAGTATGATTTTTTTTTAAAAACATCAATAATAGTTACTAAAATGTCGTCGAGGAGGTTTTACAATCGGGCTTTAAAATCATGTGACATAGTCCTAATAAAAAGTGTGGGACATATTGGGGAATACTAAAAAAGATCTACTTTTTCTTGCCAGTTGCAAAACTAAGCATATCTACCTACATTATTTTTTTTGGTAAAATGTGAGCAGTGTATTTGATATTTAGAATAAATATCGTTTTAGCACTATTACAAACATTCCTTCTATTTCTATATATTAGATACTCTATATATTCAATCCTATTCTAGCTAGCCATTGGGTATGAGCTCCTCGAATTGGATTGTCCATACATTGTTTAATTATAGCATGCACATATCGCCTAATTTTATTTGTTATCACTTCAGGTCTCCTAATATAAAAATTCAGTCTGCAGTTGTTCCTCTCCATTCATAGTGTATAATAGCAAGCATTCAAAGTAACCCTGCCAACTCTCTGTTACAATCTTGGGTAATTGTTCCTACTTCCAGCAATCTTCATTCCTAACCAATCCTCCAAGGAGTTAATTACCCTAGTGGAATAGCTATACTCTACAACAGATGCTTATGGTTTTCCATTCCACTTTCACAGAGTTTACACTGATTCGTTGGTGCGAGTCCCAGTCTATGTAGCTTTTCTCTAGTATTGAAAGCTTCATGCTTGATCAACCAAGCAATGAAGCAATGCTTTGGTTCATTCCAGTTATTCCATACCTCCTTCCACTAGAGCACGGAGGGATGTGATCCGTGTAACCAACTATATGCAGATTTGATAGAATAACCCCTTGGATCATGAAGCCATTGATTATCATGAAAACCTACATCTAACTGATCTTTAATTTTACAAACATTCCTCCAATTCCAATTAAAGTCAGAACAAGGTCGATAAGCAGTCCAATCCATTCCTTTTAAGTAAATGTGATCAACCCAAAAAACCCAAAGTCTATTAGCCTTAGTGTAGATCCCATTAACAAGCTTCCCCACAGAAAAAAAAAAAGTCCCACATTCCAGCATCCTTAAAACCTAGACCTCCATCTTCTTTCTTGTAACAGACAGTCTGCCAACCCACTAGTGGTACTCTCTGATATTCAGTGCGCCCAGTCCACAAGTAGTTTCTACAAATAGCTTCAATCCTTTTAATAACCCCCTTTCGCAACAGGAAAATACATGCCCAATAGTTATGCAAGGTATTGAGTACATATTGAATCAAAACAAGCCTACCTTCATAGCTTAACTTTCTAGCCCATATGCCCCTTACCTTACTCTCTATCTTCTCAATAAGGACATTACAGTCAGGCTTAGTTAATCAACCAGGCTACATAGGAATACCCAGATACTTAAAAGGGAGATGACCCTCTTTAAAAGTTGATACCTTAATAATCTCTGCTTTCAAATCACCAGCCACACCATTAAAGATTACTTCAGATTTATTTGCATTGACCTTCAATCCAGATGTATCAGAAAAAGTAGAAAGTGCTCTCAAAAGTAGAATAATTGATCTCCCATCTCATATCTCTTATCTTCCTACATAATTGAACCCACTTCGCAGTATTATGTCCAATAGAGTTCAATAGTACAACAAAATTAAACATAATACTCTTTGTGTTTTATTTATAATACGTTTTTGTTTTTCGAGTTGAGTCTTTAACTTTAACTCTTACAAAAACATATGAGTTCAAAAACTATAAAAATTATACCATGATTTCCTTATGAAAAGAGCTTTGAAATGAGTATACGTTTCATGATATCTACTGTTATATTTTGAGAGCTATTGAAGCCAAAAGGGAGTGTCTTAAAAAGTGAAAATGACCTGTAACACCCGGAAATGTACCCTATTTTTCTAGTGAAAATATTTTACGGACACTTTTCAGCAAATTTAAATTTTAATATAGAATTTTATGTTCCGAGTCGAATTTAGAATTTCCGAGTTCGTATTTGGAATTTCCGCGAGATTCCATGAGAATCCCGTCTTAAGGCGACTTTGACTTTTCTTGACTTTTCCAATTAAATATCTCATACTACCTCTTTAATCTATTTTTCTTACACAACTCAAACATCAACTTACTTCATCACTAAGAAACCCAAAACCCTTTCTTCCATAATCTTTCCAAGCTTAGATTCACCGTATCTCCTTCGTTTCTTATTGGAATTCACGTAAGTTCGTCTCATTCTTCCCCTCTTACCTTCCTCTATCCGTATTGGTAATAAAATTACCGTCTTTCTCGCTTTTTAAATTATCCATCTTTCTCTAGGTGAATTATATTCATATTTTATTATCTAATTGTATGTAGGTGGAGACTAGGAAGGTTTAGAAACCGTTTAAAGACGCGTAAAGGTAACGGTGAAGGGTTACTCGATATCATTTACGTGTTTACATGATTTCTATGTTAGAATTTGTATTTAGAATACGATTAGAAAGCTTAGGAATTGTATTATTAATAATGATTGTTGTTAGTTAGGACTTTTGATGATGATTATTGATTGTTGATAGTTGTTAGAAGTGAAATATGAAAATTTAAAATGATTGAATTTATGTTGAAGGCTCACGGGTGAATTGGTAACACATCTCACGGTCGTGAAATACAAGTCACGGTCGTGACTTGTGCAGTTTCACTGCACTGACCCCTTTTTGTAAAATGATCATATCTCCTTCGTTACTTGCTTGTTTTGGGCTTGTGACCATTCGTTGGAACCGTAAGAGGATAAGCTATCCCCTCCATTTGGAATTTCTGCATTTTCATGTCTAGAA
>JAIUZE010035708.1:0-10000 GCA_022085475.1 Heliosperma pusillum | reverse complement strand
TTTTGTTCCTCAATTGCAGGTTTAGGACTTCTCGGGGTGCTTTTGGATGCATTTTGGATAGTTTGAAGGGAAATAGATTGAGTTCTAGATATGTGATTGAGGCGATTCAAAATGGATAAGATAGATCTCTTTCTTAGCTTCGGAATGAGACCAAGAACGCCAAAATCCGCCAAGTAACGAAGAAATGGCGGACGTTTTAAGTTCAGTGCGCGGTGCAGGAATTTAACAGTGCCTCCGATCGGCAATGACTCCACCGATCGACCAAGGGCCAAATGGCCTACCACCGATCGCAATCCTACAACCGATCGGCAGAGACATCCTGGGGGCCCTTTCCACTTCTTCCTAAGCCTTGTGGACACTTCATACAAGCCCACCTATCGGTGGGAGCCCACATCTACCTTGAACTATCAAATGAAGACCTATAGAGGACAATTCAAGCCCACCGATCGGTGGGAGCCTAGAGGGATGGTCCAACTACCTCTCTAATCCACGGGGCACGCTTTGTTGGGGAAGGGACTTGAGCTTATCGAAGCCCAAGCCACTAGGACGCGAGATCGGGCCCAAATCAGAGAAAACCTAACTCTATATGAAGGAGAAATGGAGAGAGTGAGGGGGGATCTCACGACGGCAGCACAGATCCCTTGTCACGGATCTAAAGCAATTTCCCATTTTTCATTTATGTAATTCCATTTCATTTAGAAGTAATTTCGTTTTTGTTTTCGATCATTTACAACACTATACCGATCGGCATAGCCTTACACCGATCGGCATCCTCCTTGTTTTTGCCCTAATTCAGGTTCTGATTCAGTTTTATTTCGTTTTCTGTCATTTTCGTTTATGTTTGTACGTTTCTCGACCATGAATCTTGCCATACCATCCTGTGTCTTCTTGTTTTGCTTAATATCTATCACCATGAGTAGCTAATCTGCTTGCTAGGGCTCGGGTGAATTATTGTGGATCCGGGATTTGGGAGTTCCGATTAAACCGTTTATGCATCTGAACCTATGTTTGATTTAATTGTCGTTTGACTGACCTAGGACGCTAGGTTATCATTTGTTTAGTGTATTTCCCCTGAGACTGACCAGTAATTGGGATATTAGACCTGTAGGATAGTGAACTCTGTGAGACCGGACAAGTAATCAGAGTGGCTAGGGGTGGTTAGGAGGCCGGACCAGCAACTTTCTCACCCTTTAGACTGTTTAGACCTTGGCTCGACTTATCCCTTTGACACCATAGTGAACCCGTTCTGCCCTAGTCTTCGTTTCATCTGATTTTCATAAATTTACTTCGTTTTATATTTGTTTTCATTTATTCACTGCTTTCAATTTCGTACCTTCTAAACTCACCTCTCAACCTGTTAAACCTGTCACCTTAGCAGAATTGAATATCGACCTAAACTGATTAGATACATCACGCCTCCCTGTGATCGACCTGGACTTATCACTAGCTGCCCTAGTTAGTTTTAGTTTGGACTTATAAATATTGTTTGATAGCGGACTTAGAACGACATAAATCTCGCATATCAAAATGGCGCCGTTGCCGGGGAGGCAACAATTTTAATCAAATTTAGGGTTTTAATTTAATTCTACTACCTTTGTCGATCGACAGTCACTTTAGTCGATCGACCTGCCTTTATTACTGATCTGTTTTGTTGGTTTAAGTGATTTATGCGCAGGAGTAACTCTGTTCCATTGGGAAATTTTGATCCAGAACCAGAGAGAACTCTTCGCAGGAGACGAAGGCTAGTTTACCAGTCACCTGTCGTCAGTGATACTGATTCTGAGCCCAGTCCGCCGATCACCAGACCACCTTTGCCGATCCACAGAACCATGCCTAGACTATCAGAGGATGGTTTACCTTCTGCCGCTCAAGTTCCCACTGGAACCTTGAAGCAATCCCTTACTGCCACGAACTTTAAGGTTGAATCTGGGTTTTACAACCTAATCCGCAAGGAACAGTTCGGTGGCAGCCCAACCGAAGATCCCGCGCGTCATATCAACAAGTTCTGTGATTTATGCCAGTTGATAACTCATGAGGAGGTGACGCAGGACGAACTCAAGAGGATGTTATTTCCGCATTCGTTAAAAGACAAGGCCTCATCTTGGCTAGAGACCTTACCAGAAGCATCCAGTAGCCAGTGGGACACTCTTGTGCTAGCATTCTTTAGGAAGTTCTTCCCTTCCGAACGTACTGCCCATTTGAGGATGCAGATCACCGGATTCATGCAGCGATTGAACGAAACTCTCTATGATGCATGGGAGAGATTCAAGGCTCTTGAGAAGCAGTGCCCGCATCACGGGTTCACTCCGGGATTTATAGCTATGACCTTCTACAACTCACTCACGCCGGATTCTAGAAGGATATTGGACTCTGCATCCAATGGTCGATTTGACATTATTGAAGTGGCAGAGGCCAGAAACAATATTGAAGCTATGGCAAGCCACAACGTTCAGTATTCTCAGCCTTCCTACACCACGGTAGGAGCCATAGGAGAAGAAGCTCACTTCCAGCAAAGTGTGAATTCGCAAATTGAGGACCTTAAGGCACAATTGGCCAGTTTGAAGGTCCAACCACCAAGTCCGTCGATCACCATACCACCATTGCCGATCGGCGCCTTGCAACAACATCCGCTTTCTTTGTGTGAAAGCTGTGGGAACTACGGACACTTGTCTTATGGATGTCCAAGTACTGAAGAACAAGTTGCAGCATTCCAGACCTATAGACAGAATGCCTACAACCATTTCAATCAGTCTTACAAGCCTTATGCGCAGCAATACACTCCGCCTAGACCACTAGTTGCTGCAATTCCAACACCTACTCCACCACCATATCAACATCCAAACAAGGCTGCATCCACATCGTCACCGCAACCTTACAAGTCACCCACTTTTACCGACATGAATGATCTACGAAGCATGTTGCAAGGGGTTCTGAAAAGCCAAGAGCACCTTATTGCTCAAGTGGCTAAACTAGATGCTGAAAAATCAAGTGCTATAAAGAGCATGGAGTCTCAGATCGCTCAGCTAGCCGCCTCGCAAGCTCAAAGGCAACAAGGCCAATTGCCTCCACAACCCAACCACCCAACTCACACTCTTAATGCTATTCATCTTCGGAGTGGAGTTAGCTATGACAGTCTTTCCATGTCAAGGGTTGAAAAGAAGAAAGTTAGAGACAAGGGTGAACCAGAATATGAAACAGAAACAAGCAGGGGCAAAAGTGGAGCATTACACCGACCGGTGGACCCCACCACCGATCGTCAGGGGGGTCTAAAAGGTGCTGGAGAGAGCTCTGGAAAAGGTCTGGAGAAGGACTTGATAGGTGGAAATGCTGGAACTGAGGTTAAGCTGCCATTCCCGAGGCGTCTCAAGCAGAAGTCCCCTTTCGAGGAACAATTTGGAAAATTTAAAGAGGTACTTGCTAAACTTAATATTACTATTCCATTGCTTGATCTAGTTTTACAAGTACCTTCTTACACCAAGTTCCTCAAAGATCTCTTGAACCGGAAGAAAACATTGCCCCAGGTAGAGACAATTGCTCTCACAGAAAGGTGTAGTGCACCTCAATTGAGCAATTCTCCACCTAAACTAGGTGACCCCGGTAGTTTCAGCATCCCATGTACCCTAGGCGCCCTTAATATAGATAATGCTTTATGTGACCTCGGCGCTAGTGTGAGTGTCCTACCCCTATCTCTAGCTAAGAAAGTCGGATTGACTCAGTTTAAAAGCTCGAATATGACCATTCAAATGGCGGATAGGACCATTTCACGACCATTATGTTGGAGTAGGTGTCCTCCACAATAGTGCGCCACATAATAAATCTTATTATGGAATATAATTGGGATAATTATTGACTATATATATGATTAGTCAGTTGATTAACGTAAATCAATAACAGTTGGCTAACTAGAGTTTGACGTTATTGTCGTTTGACGGCGGTGATCAACTGATCCCTTTCGGTCACACCTAAAGGATGAAATCCAAATAGTAACTAATTATTTGTATACGATACAGTTAATTAGTTCATTACATATATTCGATATGTACGAGAGTTAATTATTAGAAATTGAGTTAAGAACTCAAATTCGATTAAACTTATTTTTCAATTATACGATAATTGACTAATAAATTTATATCTTATTTTAATACGATTAAATAAGATTTAACTTAGTAATTAATCGTTAAATTACTAAATTAGTTGAGGTTTTGAGATAGAGGTAATTAGTTAATTCTATTTACAAGGAGTTGTAAAATAAATTAACTAAGCATTGTGGGACCCATTATATATTGATATAATGGTAAAATATTACTTAAAATGTTAAGTACATATTATTTATTTAATGAGTCATATAATTGTTATATGATCAAATTAACACTTAATTATACAAGATAATTAACCATATGATCAATAAGTATTTGTGAGACAAATATCAAAAATCAAAATGGACCCAACTAGCCCAACATGGCCGGTTGGTATGTAGTTAGTATAGTGATGATTGTTGTTCATATTTATACTCTTTGGTTAGCATTTGAAAGTGACATAACAAGTATAATACAATCATCACTTATACTACAACACTCCACTCAAATGCATGTGATAAAATTGGACAAAGTAAGAGTCCAATTTGGGACAAAGCAATCCGGCCAAAGTGGCCTTATTATGAACAATTGTTGTTCATTTTTCACTTACTTCATTTTGTGCAATTGTCATACTTCTCTCTAAAACTCTTCTTCTCACTATAAACTCTCAAATACTAATATTTACTAAGTATTACTAGTGTAGTAATATAGTCATCATATTAGTAGAATAATATCTATCTTATTATCTAGTTAATAATAAGGGTAGATTATTTGGGTTAATCTTGGTGCAACTTAGAGGAGATCTTCTACTTTGGAGATAGTTTGTGTTCATCCATATTTATAGCTCAAGAACAACACGAAGGAGTTCTTGTTGTGCCCATATAATTTCCATATCAATGTGAGGAAATTTCTTCTTTTATATAAATGTCTTTATATTTGCATGCATGTTACATAGATCATCATAAACTAAATTAAAAAGTAATTTAGTAATTAATTAGAGGAGTTTAATTAAGGTCTATGGACTTTCATGTGGTATCAGAGCTAGCTTGTAGCATGCATGTTCATTTTGGACATTTTTATTAAAGTTATAAGATAACTAATAAATCAAAGATTTTGAGTTAAAATACGATTATGACAAAACATTTTGGTGCATGTATACCTACTGGCCTAAAAATGTTTGTGGTCAAATTTCGTGATTTTAGGGATTAATTTGCTATTTATTTTGATTTTTGGCGTTTTAACCGAGTTAACATGCATTTTATGAGTTAAAAGTTAACTAAAAATAGTTGCATGTTGATTCTGGCCATGAAATTTTAATATGATCTCACAATTCATCTTACATATTGGAGGTAAATTTCGTGAATTTTACTTATGTATGCATTTTATTGATTTTTAATACGATAAAAGTCCCGAAAATATGAGATTATAAATGTTTCCTCAATTTAAATGTCTCATTTTCTGTCTTGAAACTTTTTTGTACTATTTAACATTCTTATGTTTATACTCTTGGTGACATTTCATAATTTTTTTCACTGTTTTCACTATATCTAATGTTTTATTTGATAAAACCATTAAATACAAAGCTATTTGTTCATAAAATTAATGTAAATTTTTTGAGCAAATGGTTTTTATTTTTATAGTTCCTGGAAATTTTCCAGAATGTACAAAATTTTTGGTTTCAAATTTTATGATGTTTATATTTTATTTGGTTTTATTTCATAATTGTTATGATTAAACCGTAATATTTAGCAAATGAAATCAAATCGATCTAATTAATGACCAACAAAATTAGTAGTGACTAATTTTGAGTTCTAAAACATTTTAGTTAATTAGTTTGAATTTAAATGAGATTTAAATGTTGATAGTGAGTTTTAATGGTTAAAAATCAATAAATCCCGGAAGAAACGAGCTACAATGAGCATGATTGCCACTTAGGACGATTGGCATGACATTTTTTGCAGCAATTTTTTTTTTATGTTGAATGAATGAATGTCATTTCATTTAATATTTAATGCAATTTTGTACCTAGTATGGCCTAGTTATTTTTATCGTTATTACCCGGAATGTAGGGACTAACGTTTGTTTGTACTTTTAAGGGCGATCTCGTATCGCCGTTTGTATATGTAATAATTTCATAGAATAAATGTATAATAGGAATTTGTATATTTGTAATTATTTTTATGAAGACCGGTGACTCCCTCAAGACGGTGCCATTTTGGAAGGTGTTCCAAGTGAAGAGGCAAGGTACCAAGGAGTTGGTTTCCGAATTTGTAACTATCTAGTTAATTTTGATTAGCTAGGTGGCCATACTAGGATTTTATTGTTGCTTGATTGCTTGCTTTGTTTTTTCGCTCATGCCAAAATCGTCACACATGCAATTTTATTTCTCGATTGTCAATTCAACGTTATTCACAATTTACCGACTTAGTTCGCTTATAGGGAATTAATAACAAAATTGACAAGACCTCTCACATAACTTAAAAAAGTGAGATTTAGCCTTACCAATTAGTAACACCTATGAACCCCGTGTTCATTAGGGCTACCACGCTCGTGGGTCCCTTTTTACCTCGGGTAAGTAGGGTGATGCGATCACAAGCCAAAATTGGATTGGACTCAACGAGATAAGCGTTATCTTGGGACTAGGAGATGGATTTAGTAGAAATCCGTCAACCAAGAGTTCTAAGTGTAGAATTAGTCAAGTATTGACTTACCATTTTAGATAAAGGTAGCATGCGATGACTATTTTTGTCTAAAGATGGGTCTTGGAATCACTTATGTAATTTCGTGAGGGGTCATTATATGAGTGACTTGTTTAAAATTGTTTTTTACAAGTAAAATATATATAAGCAATGAATGTTTATTTTCCGTTGATATTTATTTTTTATTCACGCAAATGACATGTATTTTATAATTCTATGAACTTGTAAATCCGTTCAATCATGGAAAGGAGTTTCCATTATTTTATACGGTAGCATTTTGATTGCAATCTCCGTTTATACCACCGTAGCTAAAGACAAAATGAATTTTATGTTTTGATCCTCATATTCACCATTGCAAATATCTCTTATGAAGAGTAAATGAATAAGCCACACTTAGTCAAAAACGTTTTGATTTTTAGTGACGTCTTCTCATAACAATGGTACATCAAATTTTTGCTCCAAAGAAAATATTTGTATTTTGGTATGTCGTCATTATGCTCCTTATCGAGGCTTACCTCAAAAGAGGCCAAATCAGTTGGGATGACTAGGTTAATCGATTTATTTGAAATCGTGAACAACCAAATACCGTAGTCACTTCATGAAAAGTTTATCCTTTTGAAGGTAAAACCATGAATGAAATGAATAATAGTCTTCACAATAATTCCAATATACTTGTCTAAGTAGAGATTCATGAAAGTGAGTGGGAGCACTAAAAATGATGTTTATATTCTTAATTGTTAAGACGAGGTTCAAGAGTAGGTTGGCTCGACTTTGACACAAGGCAAGGGATAAAGGCAAGACTATTTTGAATAGTAAAGTCAAACCCAAGCAAGGTGTCGAACCCAACTTTTGACGATTCTATTTTACAGTGTAGGACACAAGAAAAGAATATTCCCAAAGTTTTCTAAAGAGTTAGAAATTGGGTGTAATTTTTCACCCATAATATCTATATGATCGACATTTATTTTGCTAAATGCAAATATTTTTTGGGTATTAGATATCCATTATGGTTTTCATCAATGTATTCAATGCATATAATAATGATTCGTGCGACGACTAACCATAATTAAATGTCGACCTACAAGGGAAATGTAACTATTGTAGTTTTATTTCTATAGAGACATATAAAAGTTATAATGTGATCAATCTAGTTTTGGATTTAGAGGTATACTTCAATAAACGTTATTATGTACATAACCTCTAAATAAAGAATATAGTATCCACTTTTGTGTACGACACAAATGTTTCACTTTTGTGAATAGAACAAACGTTGTATCTTTTTTTATGCCTATACTTGGTCAATGGTTATCCCATACCAATCAAAGGTAAATATATTCTTGATCTAAACTAGTAATAATTACTTGTCATATAGATTGTAAAAGCTCAAAATTGGTGACCCTTATCTAATCTTAATTCTGGATTGTGTAGCACATTGAGAGGCTAGTATTTACAACTATCCCTAAACCATCTGATTTTGAATCTTATGGTGCGTGCGAATCTTGTATTCAAGGCAAGATGATTCGTGCCCTTTTGTTGAAAAGGAACTCGAACTAGTAAATTATTGGCCCCATTACATAAGAATACGTGTGGTCCAATAACAAACACAACCAGAGATGGTAATGATTACTTCACTTGATTTACCGACGATTTAAGTAGATATTATGGTTGATTCTACTTAATGAGGTGCTAAGAGAAATCTTTGAAAAGTTCAAAGAGCTTCAATGAGAAGTAGTTAACCACTAGAACATTAGATCAAGGACTTACGACTAAATCATAACTATAAATATCTAAGTATTGACTTTGATTTTCACCAAAAGTATTGTGAAATGGTTTCACAAGTTAACTTCTCTAACACACATTATTAAGATAAGGTGTTGTTGAATAGAGAAACAGAACCTTATACGATATGGTTTTGTCTTTATCCAGTCAAAATGAGCCATTTGACTAAACCTTGGGATCTTAATATTTTTGTCTGCTATTTCTTTTCCCACCATATTAAAACACATTTAAAACAGTCTGATTTCATTCCATATACGATATGGGTAGGTAGCGTACCTAATTTATAAGTTATTTGAATGAAACAAGTGCTCAATAATCCCACATTGACCACGCGAACAAAGCGTTTGTGACTCGTGATGCTGTCTTTCAATAAAAAAATACGATTATTTCTTGATAAGACAGAGTGGGAGAAAATGTTTCAAGAGCCACAAACTGAGCATATGGTTCGGAAAAAGTTTTCCTCATTGCTTGTTCAGTAGTTGTTTTCTTCTAACCTAGGAGGTCAGTTATAATTTTATCGTCCTTATAGTGATGAATATCTATATATGCGCTTATAAAGACTGTGTTTTTAGTCCGCAACTTCTTGATATGGCTTAGAGTCATCGATTCGTACTGGACTCCCATGCATGATGGTCAGGTATTTGCCTGGTAAATTTTTACTTGAGAGAAGTACGACCTCTTCATGTAAATTTGCATGGATGACATCATACAATGTTTTCAAGATAACATTGGTATGCAAAGAGTTTGCACCAACCTTATCTTTATCATTCAACCAAAACAGAAGATCTTAAGATTACAGCATATCCAATAGTATGATGCCAACTGGATCTCAACAACCACCTTCCTGAATACGATTCTAGAAGAGGTAGTATATTTTATATTCACCTGTGGGTTCGTAGAGCCTAATTATCCTAAGTTAATTTGCAAACTTAAGAGTATGTCTTAAGTAAGCACAAAAGAGTTGGAATTAGTGTGTCAATCATGTTGCAAAATATTTCTCGTTATCTCGAGGAATTATGTTTATACATGAAGTTTAGTGGGAGTAAAGTGGTGTGCATCAGTCTTATATGTGGAGACATATTGATCATTTTAGATGATGGAAGATTTTGGAAAAGTAGAATACATCTTTTAGATATCTGGATTTATGGAGATAAATCTAAAAGGATATTAGCAGTGAGTCAAAATTCTTATATTGATAAGATCTTTGACTAGTTCAAGGAAGTTGAACACATCATAATTGATTCCTTTTGCTTCCGCTGCGGGATCAATTGTATACGCTGTGATGTATACTCAATCCGACATTTCGCATGCTTTGAGTATGACGAATCATTTGCAATTAAATCCAAGTGAAAGTCACTTGATAGCCATAATGAACATCCTTAAGTACTTGCGAAGGACTAAAGATATGTTTCATATGTTTGGAGTTTAAAGTGAGTTGTGTGTAAG
>JAIUZE010035706.1:0-10329 GCA_022085475.1 Heliosperma pusillum | reverse complement strand
TTCGCATCCAAGACTCGGTCTTACAAAGAAAACGCCGAGTACCCCAAATTCGGTAGATCAATTCCCGAAAGAGGCGGAAAAGAGCTCAAGCCTCATAACAAGCGGTACGCTACATGCAAATAACACCACCTCGCAAGTACACAACATTTGACGGCCGCGTCGATCAACGCAATGCGTTCAACTCCCAACAACGTCGTCGTATGCCCACTAACACATGCATTTAAGCAATAGGATACCTCTCCGTTCCGACATTTCAGCCTTACGAACGGGAAGGGTAGCCAAGGGCATGAGCATACATGCAACAAGACCAAATCGTGCTCAAAACCGTAACATATCTAAAACCGACTCTCAAAGTGGGACATAGCAAAAACCGTCACAAACCATTGTGATAATGCGAAAGAGATATTTAATATATCCAAAACATGAATCTTATAAGGGAACATTAGTTAAAAGTATACGATAAAACATACATGCGAACTATTATTAAATCACGAGTTTTAGAAGTCAAAAGGAAAACAACACAGCCGTGTTGCAGGCCGGGCAAGTGACCGGTGGCCGGTGGGCCGGCTCAGAACACAGGCAAAATAAAAAAATCACATAAAACAGAGAAACGTTGTCTAGGCCGGTCAGGTGACCGGTGGCCGGTGGGCCGGCACAGAACACAACACCAAAAATCATAACATCAATACTGATGTGTTCCAGGCCGGTGGGTGGACCGGTGGCCGGTGGGCCGGCCTGGAGCACCTCTTCATGCAAAAATCCAAGTTTCCAAAGGATGTTACTGAAGTGTTCTCAGCCGGTGGTCAGACCGGCTGGGAACACCCCTTCATCCGTGAGCTTCCAATACTTAACCAAATCATTTCAAATCTCTATTATACTTCTAATAATCATCAACAATCAATATAATTCATCAATATTCATCATATAACATCATTTACTAATCATAGCATGGTTTCTAATCTTCCTAATCGTATTCTAAATACGATTTCTAGCATGTAAACATGTAAAACACGTAAATGATACCGAGTAACCCTTCACCGTTACCTTTTAGCGACTTCACTAAACGTCAAGCTCCTCTTCTATTAGAAAATAGTCTTTGTCGGGATCTTGGAGGTCACCACCTACATATAAATCGTAAAAGATGAATAAAATTCATCTTGAGAAAAACGGAAGGCTTGAAAAGCGAGAAAGACGATACTTTTAATATGGATACGGATAGAGGAAGGTACGGGGAAAAGAATGAGACGAACTTACGTGAATTCTATCAAAGAACGAAGGAGTTACGATGATTCTAAGATCGAAATCCAAGAGGAAGGCTAGGATTTTGTTTGCTTAAGGAGGAAGTAATTTGGTTGTGTTTGTGTAATGAATTAGGTTAAGGGGTAGTGTGAGTTGTATAGGAGAAAAGTCAACGGAAGTCAAAGACGGTTCCAAAGTCAAGGAAAGTCAAACTCGACTCAAAAGTCAAGAAAAGTCAACGACGACTCAAAAGTCAAGAAAAGTCAAAGACTACTCAAAAGTCAAGAAAAGTCAAAGACGACTCAAAAGTCAAGAAAAGTCAAACTCGACTTAAGACGGGGTTTTCTTGAAATCTCTCGGAAATTCCAAATACGAACTCGGAAATTCTAAATTCGACTCGAAACATTAAATTCTAAATTAAAACTTAAATTTGCTGAAAATATTTCGTAAAATATTTCTACTAGAAAAATAGGGTACATTTCCGGGTGTTACAATCACCCCACCTTTTAAAAAGTTTCGTCCTCAAAACTTGAGAGTAGAAAACAAAAGTATTAAGGACAAGAATCGGTTTTCAAAATTAATACGAAAACTCTTATAAGGGGAATCTTTATGAAACGAGGTTCATCTCGAAAATGGTTTAAGGAAAATTCTTCATAAGTGCGAAACTTACTTACGGATCACAAGAATGCTCGTCGCGAACGAGAACTCTAATTATCCAAACAAATTAAAATCGAAATAGTGAAATCGAAAATTCAAAACAACGTTAGTCAATGCAGGACTAGTTATCAGACGTCTCCAATAACAAGTGCAAACATCCAACCATACGCAAAATCCAAATATAAAAGTAAAAGAAATCCATTTTCTCCAAAAAGAGGGAACACAAACCATCTTTAGAATTCTTTGAAACGTTAAATTAGAAATATAATATGGAAATTTGAACGTTTTATCAAGATAAAATCAAAATAAGAAGACATTACACGAACGTAAAGCGACTCGAACATCGAAATCACAATTCGTGATACTAAGAGATACGTCCAACGAGCAAAATGGACTAAAAAGGGAAAGAATTAAAGAGTAGCGGATTGAGTAGAGATCAAGTTGAGGAAAAAGAGAGGAATGAAACACAATACTATCTTCCATCTATGACAATTCAAATGTCGATTGTAACTCGACATCCCTAACTCCACGGGTAATCTAGTTCTCAAGAGAGTGCAATATATCCTCAACATTTTCAATCATCAGATTCCTATCAAAATATTTCATAAATATGATACTTCGAGTAACAACTCCTAATTATTCAAATTCAATTAGAATCTTCTAAGGTCCATTAGCACGGTAGACTCCGCAACTAACAACCCACGTGAAAATTTCATTACGTACTCTAATCTTTTAGCTCCGTCAAAACTCTCCTTAGAAACCACCAACAAAATATTTATATCTAGGGAGACATGATCGCTAACAACCACAAGGTAAAAGAGACTTATCATGAAATCCTTTGATTCAAATTATTCAAAAACCCATTATCCTAAATCATTAACAATGAACCTTCTCCTCTTCAAAAGTCGAATCACTAAACCTCGAAAGAGATTAGTCTCACAAATCTCATTTCACTTAACTTTTGCCATTCATAGAGCAATGCGACCGTTCATCAATTTATTTAGTTCTTTCAAACTCCCAATACAACGGTTTTAGCTTATGACAATATTCCTCAAGTTGTATCATCCAAACCAAATTCCACAAAGTATTTATTCCATTAGGGTCCAACACATAAGGACAATAAATTCTTAAGTAATCTTTAAAGCAACTACTATAATTCTTAACAACAACAATTACCATTACGATCTATTCGATCCTCAAGGTAATATTACAATATCAAGATTCAAAATCTAAAATCACCAAGAGAGGTTCAGCCTATTTATCCTCAATTCCTTATAGTCAATAAAACATGAATCTAACTCCATAGGGTGGGTAGGTACCATATTTAGTACATCATCAAAACACAATCACTAACTCCTTACATTAGCTAAAGAGAAAACTACCTCACAAGAGATTAGGAATAAATGAACATGATACTATGAACGTTAGGAGGAATCATACAAGAACTACGATCTGATGGAAAAGATGAAGGCGGAAAAGGAAAACGAAATTGATCTAAGGATGTGAACCTACCAGTCACGATCTCCGGGTGAGCATTAGCTTCGGCACGGCTCATGACAAAGATAGAACCCTTAGGGTTAGCAGGAGGAGGGGGCAACTTTCGGTCGGGGCAATCCTCGTAACGATGACCACCCTTTTTACAAAAGAAGCAATTGTAAGATCGGTTGGAACAAGGCACACCAGGATGATATGGTTGCCTACAATAGATACATTGACGACCTTGAACCAGATGAGTGTATGGCCTATGAGCCACATTCGAAGTAGCTCTAGAAATAAAAGGATCAGGATTCCTTAAATTGGCATTGGAAGAAGGATTAAACCTCCTCTTGTTAGCATAGGAATTAGAGGAAGACGGAATAAACGGCCTCTTCCCATAATCATTTGGCCTAGGAGCATAAGAAGGAGAGGGATTATTCATTGAAGCTTCATAGCCTTCATTGAATTTTCGGCCCACAAGGCATCATCGTAGAGATCTCCAAAGGATGCGGTACCCCTTCTCACTTTACTTTGAAGCACGGCATTCAACTTGTTACGATAATAGAATGCACGGTCTTCATCATCACGGATAAGCCTCGGCGCAAAGTGAGCGAGCTTATTAAACTCCGTCGTAAAATCTTGAGCCGATAGGTTGCCTTGTTTAAAATCTATGAACTCCTTGAGCCTTTGTTGTTTAAGCTCTTTGGGATAAAACCTACCCTCCACAAGAGCCTTAAAGCAAGCCCAGTTGAAGTACTCTTCAAGAGTTGCGGTGGCACTTGTGATAGCCCACCAGTTGTCGGCTTCCCGCACTAGGAAGTGCTTTGCAATCCTCACTTTATCCTCTTCCCGGACTTGGTAAAGATCAAACTGCTTTTCCATCTCACGGAACCAGTCGGATAGCTCCGTAGGATCCGGCTCTCCACCATAAGGCACGATCTTACTCCTTGCAATTTGACCCGCCACCCAAGCATAGCCACCTTGATGGTTGTCCTCCCTTCTAGGGGGAACTTGGTTGGCATTAGCTAGAGCGGCATCTTGCTGATTTTTCAGCACTTGAGCAAGAGCTTCCATCATAACATTCTCAGCTAAACGTGGTCTAACCATCTTCATAAGAAACAAAAACAAATTAAGTTAATCCTATCAATTAGCATAAACAAATAGACTACCAAGTAAAGTCCTTAACTTCTACCCATCTCTCATTTATTATTTCAAGGTCAAGTAGTTTAAGTTTAGGGTTCACGTGTGTGCGTCGGGAGCGATCAAAGCTCTGATACCAACTGTGACAACCCTCGCGAATGCGGAAATATAAAACATACAAGCATGTGAAATATTATGCGGAAATACGGTATTTTAAAAACCTTTAAACATGCAAGATATATAACACGAGGTGTGTCAAAATGTTACAAACTGAATACGTAAATACAACCAAGAGACGGGGTCTCTTAAATGTTAGCAAAGAACAAGTGTTTAACAAAACTAGCTACTATCGTCTAGAGGTGAAACTTCCAGGGACAACGCCCGCTAGCTCACACCCGAACCCCAAAAAAATCATATCCAAAAAGTCATCCATAGCAAGCAACCTGTTCATCCATTAAAAACATGAATGCCACAGTCAGTGGGGAGTAACTCCGGGTTCTCCCAGCCATATCACATCAAACGTACATATAAGGAAATACAAAAGTTAAATCATGCATATATAGATATACATGTGAGATACAATAAGAATAGATAGGCAATACGATAAGTAATGATAAGAGCATGTGGAAATCAAATCCGAACCATCATGCTATTCAAAGACTCGGGAAAGACACTCTTAGGCAATCGAATACGCTCACTAGGGCTTGCATCTCACCGTTAGCGGTATAAGATTGATAAGATTGAGACTCGACAAACATACCATTCCAAGTCATGCGATGACCACAATAAATCCAACGTATTATCATCCATTCACGAACCAAGTCCTTGACGCTGCCAAGTCATGCAATGACCATGAATGAAATCATGAAATCACGCATTTAAAGACAACGACACAAAACGACAACTCTCACGGTAAATGAAACGCACTAGCATCGTGTACATGGCAAGTATGATTAAAAGGCGTTCACGGATGACATTTCCCTCAACCCATATACGATGACATTTCGTATAGGTAGACTAATTTCCTCCTGGTAGGACGACGATAATAATACGGTCCTAGTCTAAACCTGGCCAGACTCTCGGAATAAATCATGTTCCGATTCGACACGCGATGACGTTTCGCATCCAAGACTCGGTCTTACAAAAATAAACGCCGAGTACCCCAAATTCGGTAGATCAATTCATGAAAGAGGCGGAAAAGAGCTCAAGCCTCATAACATGCGGTACGCTACATGCAAATAACACCACCTCGCAAGTACACAACATTTGACGGTCGGGTCGATCAACGCATAGCGTTCAACTCCCAACAACGTCGTCGTATGCCCACTAACACATGCAATTAAGCAGTAGGATACCTCTCCGTTCCGACATTCCAGCCTTACGAACGGAAGGGTAGCCAAGGGAATGAGAAGACAAAGCACAAGACCAAATCGTGCTCAAACCGTAACATATGTAAAAACCGACTCAAAGTGGGAACATATCGAAAACCGTCACAAAACATGTGATACATGCGAAAGAGATATCATATATCCAAAACATGAATATTATAAGACATTACGTAAAATTATACGATAAACCGATCATGCGAACTATTATAAATCACGAGTTTTAGAAGTCAAAAGAAAACAACACAGCCGTGTTGCAGGCCGGGCAAGTGACCGGTGGCCGGTGGGCCGGCTCAGAACACAGGCAAAATCCAAAAATCACATAAAACAGAGAAACGTGGTCTAGGCCGGTCAGGTGACCGGCGGCCGGTGGGCCGGCACAGAACACAACACCAAAAATCATAACATCAATACTGATGTGTTCCAGGCCGGTGGGTGGACCGGTGGCCGGTGGGCCGGCCTGGAGCACCTCTTCATGCAAAAATCCAAGTTTCCAAAGGATGTTACTGAAGTGTTCTCAGCCGGTGGTCAGACCGGCGGCCGGTCGACCGGCTGGGAACACCCCTTCATCCGTGAGCTTCCAATACTTAACCAATTCATTTCAAATCTCAATTATACTTCTAATAATCATCAACAATCAATATAATTCATCAATATTCATCATATAACATCATTTACTAATCATAGCATGGTTTCTAATCTTCCTAATCGTATTCTAAATACGATTTCTAGCATGTAAACATGTAAAACACGTAAATGATACCGAGTAACCCTTCACCGTTACCTTTTAGCGACTTCACTAAACGTTAAGCTCCTCTTCTATTAGAAAATAGTCTTTGTCGGGATCTTGGAGGTCACCACCTACATATAAATCGTAAAAGATGAATAAAATTCATCTTGAGAAAAACGAAAGGCTTGAAAAGCGAGAAAGACGATACTTTTAATATGGATACGGATAGAGGAAGGTACGGGGAAAAGAATGAGACGAACTTACGTGAATTCTATCAAAGAACGAAGGAGTTACGATGATTCTAAGATCGAAATCCAAGAGGGAGGCTAGGATTTTGTTTGCTTAAGGAGGAAGTAATTTGGTTGTGTTTGTGTAATGAATTAGGTTAAGGGGTAGTGTGAGTTGTATAGGAGAAAACTCAACGGAAGTCAAAGACGGTTCCAAAGTCAAGGAAAGTCAAACTCGACTCAAAAGTCAAGAAAAGTCAACGACGACTCAAAAGTCAAGAAAATCAAAGACGACTCAAAAGTCAAGAAAAGTCAAAGACGACTCAAAAGTCAAGAAAAGTCAAAGACGACTCAAAAGTCAAGAAAAGTCAAACTCGACTTAAGACGGGATTTTCATGAAATCTCTCGGAAATTCCAAATACGAACTCGGAAATTCTAAATTCGACTCAGAACTTAAAATTCTAATTTAAAACTTAAATTTACTGAAAAGCTTTCGTAAAATATTTCTACTAGAAAAATAGGGTACATTTGCGGGTGTTACAGAAATACAACATGAAATTTGCTCAATCCAAGGACACATATTCTAACTAAATAATCCAAAATTACATCACCCTTATTCTCTGAGCCTTACAAACGGAATATCCAATCCACTAGAGAAAAGATGAAGGAGCAACGAGATAGAAAACGATAAGGAATCTCAAGGAGAACACGGGAATAAATAAGGCACGAGATTACAAGAGAGGAGCGCTGAAAATAACGAGGTCAAGAAAGAGACAAAGCAGATAGTAGAGGTATGAATACATCCGAGTAAGAAATAAGATACTATCATGCGATTTCTTAAAGATCAATCTTGACAAAAACATTCAAGAATGGAAATGAAAAGGGATGATGGCACGAGTAAAGGTTTAAGGTTTAATCCACAAAATTTCTCCTTTCAGACTTAGGGTGATAGTAAAGCAACTCATCCCAAACAAAGGTCTCTTACAAGGGACCATCGTACCACAATCATCAAAGTAAGGTACACCTAGATTTAACAAATCGATTACAACCCAATTCATCCACCCTTTCATATAACACGGATTCCCAATTGCGGAATTGCAACTTAAGCATAGTAACATTCTCTCAACTCTATAATTTGACACATTCCCAAAGGTTTCAAAAACCGAAGAACCAATAAGGAATTCTCCATACTAATCTCTTTTCAACTCCTACGGCCACAAGGTAGAACACCGAACAAAACGTCATTATCAACATCATATAGCCAGGAGTTCATTATTAACAAAGTACAACCGATCAAGTCAAACATCATCATTAACGTCCCAAGGTATTTCCATCATAGTTCACATCATCGAATCTCGCTCATATCTATAATCCTCAAGTAATATGGTTCAACTTACAACGAAATCTTACTACTTCAAATGAGTCTCCGATACCATAAGATAAGATCATATCTTTAAATCCAAGAACTATAGCCAAATGCTTTTCCACCAAGCCTATACTCACCAACACACAATAGGAAACCACAAGACGTCACTTAATCTCAAAAGTATTTCGCACCTCAAGATATCATTCAAAACTTTTTATTTACACCAATTATACCTATCATAAGCATGGTCTTCAAAACAATACTAAACTTCTAAGTACAAAAGACTAAATTACTAATGAGTTAAGAAGTCATAGCCAACTCATTCAACCTTACACCATCGAATATCATGAACTATTCACACATGAGTCATGGCAAGCATTTAGCATTAAAATCATTAAACATACCTTACCACACTTTCCTCAAGGATACCAACTCTCACCACTAGGGGAGAACTTAAGTCTACACAATTTTTTTCGAATCCCAAATTCGTTCTAATCAACACTAACACTCCACCAAGTCTAAAATTCTTCCGACCAAGTACAATATGCCACAAACAAAAGGCTATGGTGTCCACAAAAGGTCACATAAGGAAGTTGATGGTACAAATTGATAAGGAGGAGGAAAGTAACAAGAGTAATTTCCAAGGGGAAAAGAAGTTAGATGATGAAGAAGCACTTAGATAGAAGGAAAAGAGCATGATTCATTAAGGACGAGAGAAAACATCGATGAGGAAGAAATACACTTCAATTAGGCTTGACAATCTTCAATCTTCGGTAGAGGATACTTCTTCTAGGTAACACAATGATCCACCTCGAAACGGTAGATACAAACAAACATAACATCACTCAACACAATCAACAAAAAAGTTAGAACCTAACAAACATCAAGTACACCACAGACTACCACCTTAGGTCCTTAAGTCTACCCATCTCTCATTTATTATTTCAAAGTCAAGTAGTTTAAGTTTAGGGTTCACGTGTGTGCGTCAGGAGCGTTTAAGCTCTGATACCAACTGTGACAACCCTCGCGAATGCGGAAATATAAAACATACAAGCATGTGAAATAATATGCGGAAATACGGTATTTTAAAAACCTTTAAACATGCAAGATAGATAACACGAGGAGTGTCAAAATATTACAAACTAAGTACGAAATACAACAAAGAGACGGGGTCTCTCAAAATGTTAGCAAAGAACAAGTGTTTAGCAAAACTAGCTAAAATCGTCTAGAGGTGAAACTTTCAGGGACAACGCCCGCTAGCTCACACCCGAACCCAAAATAGCATAAGCAAAAAGCCATCCATGCAAGCAACCTGTTCATTCATGAAAAACATGAACGCCACAATCAGTGGGGAGTAACTCCAGGTTCTCCCAGCCATATCACATTAAACGTACATATAAGGAAATACAAAAGTAAAATCATGCATATATAGATATACATATGAGATACGATAAGAATAGATAGGCAAGTCGAGATATAATGATAAGAGCATAAGAGTTACAAGTCCGAAACCATCATGTTATACAATGACTCGGGGAAGACACTCTTAGGCAACCGAATACGCTCACTAGGGCTTGCATCTCACCGTTAGCGGTATAAGTTTGATAAGATTGAGACTCGACAAACAAACCATGCCAAGTCATGCGATGATCACCATAAATCCATCATATTATCATCCATTCAAACATACCAATACATAGACGAATGCCCAATCATGCAATGACCATGAATAATAAGTCATGAAATCACGCATTCAAGAACGACGACACAAGACGACATCTCTCACGGTAAATGAAACGCACTAGCACCGTGTACATGGCAAGTATGATTAAAAGGCATCCACGGGATAAGACATTTCCCTGAACGCATACACGATGCTACATTTCGTATATGTAGACTAATTGCCTCCTGGTAGGACGACGATAATAATACGGTCCTAGTCTAAACCTGGCCAGACTCTCGGAATAACATTTTCCGATTCGACATGCGATAAACATTTCGCATCCAAGACTCGGTCAATCATAGACGCCGAGTACCCCAAATTCGGTCAACCTTCACGAAAGAGGCGGAAAAGAGCACAAGCATCAGAACAAGCGGTACGCTACATGC
>JAIUZE010035698.1:0-16553 GCA_022085475.1 Heliosperma pusillum | reverse complement strand
CGACTCAAAGTGGGACATAGCAAAAACCGTCACAAAACATGAGAATATGGCATTATGTAAATGTAAATATGATAAAAACGAATCAATACATGATACATAAGCATTAGACCAAGTTTAAGAAGCATAATAAATAGGAAACATAGATCTTATCTCAAAACGACAAGTTTGGAAACTAACTAAAACAAGGGTCCACTTCGAACTGTCGTAACTAGAGTTCTATACATGAAACTACAAAAATTGCAAGTCGAAGTGTTAGCTTATCCTCTTACGGTTCCAACGAATGGTCACAAGCCTAAAAAAAGCAAGTAACGAAGGAGATATGATCATTCTACGAAAAAGGGTCGGTGCAGTAAAACTGCACAAGTCACCCGTGAGCCTTCAACATAAATTCAATCCTATCATTTCCAATTCTCATAATCCATTTCTAATAACTATCAACAATCAATATTCATCATCAACAATCATCAAATAACAATAATCATCATCCATAATCATGATTCCTAAACTTACTAATCGTATTCTAATACGATTTCTAGCATATAAGCATGTAAAACACGTAAATGATATCGAGTAACCCTTCACCGTTACCTTTTTGCGTCTTTAAACGGTTTCTAAACCTTCCTAGTCTCCACCTACATACAATTAGATAATAAAAGATGAATATCATTCACTTTGAGAAAGACGGATAATTTAAAAAGCGAGAAAGACGGTAATTTTATTACCAATACGGATAGAGGAAGATAAGAGGGGAAGAATAAGACAAACTTACGTGAATTTGAGCAAGAAATGAAGGCGTAGTGACGATTTGAAGACGGATCAAAAATGGAGGCAAGGTTTTGGTGGTTTGATGAGGAAGAAAGAGTAAGTGGAAAATGAATTAGGTTTAGGGTGAGGAAGGGAGTATATGAAGGAGAAAGTCAACTAAAGTCAAAGGCGGCTCAAAAGTAAAGAAAAGTCAAACTCGCCTTAAGACGGGATTCTCATGGAATCTCGCGGAAATTCCAAATACGAACTCGGAAATTCTAAATTCGACTCGAAACTTTAAATTCTAAATAAAAACTTAAATTTGCTGAAAAGTATCCGTAAAATATTTTCACTAGAAAAATAGGGTACATTTCCGGGTGTTACAATCACCCCACCTTTTTAAAAAGTTTCGTCCTCGAAACTTGAAAGTAGACAAGAAAAGTTATAAGGACCAATTCGTTTTCTCCAAATTGGTATTCAAAACATTTTCAAGGAAATGTATTTCAAAAGCATGACATTTTCCAAAAAGGTATAGGAAAAGTTTTCGAAAGTAACTCTCTTTTTCTGTGGAACGAAATTGTTCTTGTCGTGCACACAAGAACACCAGCATTCCAGAGTAAAGACAAGATTAAAATTAAATCATACGTTGGTAAGTGCAGAACTAGTTATCAGACGTCTCCAATAACAAGTGCAAACATCCAACCAAACGCAAAAATCCAAACATAAAAGCAAAAGAAATCCATTTTCTCCAAAAAGAGGGTGCACAAACCATCTTTATACTTATTTGAAAAGTTAAATTAGAAATACAATATGGAAATTCGAAGGTTTTCTCAAAGATAAAATCAAAATAAGAACACATTACACGTACATAGAGGGACTCGAGCATCACAAACACAATTCAGTGAATGAAAATGTATACAAAACACGCAAAAACAAAACAAATCGAACACTTAGGGATATGAAGAATCGCGATGAAGTCGGCACGAAGATCTACAAGAACTCGCATCACTAAATCTACTAATAAACCAAATCCTCAAGAGAATGCAATTTACCCAATTTGCAACTCATCATTTTCAATCATCTGAAATCCTACAAAAATATTACATAATCACGAAATTTCAATCCAATAACCTAATTATTCAGATCCATTTAGTATCCACTAAAGTTCATCGGCACGGTAGACTCCACAACTAACAATCCACAAGGTAAAGGAGACTTACCATGAAATTCCCTTGATTCAACTTACTTCAAACTCATTATCCTAAATTTGCAATGAACTTTCTCATCTTCGACAGTCAAAACACAATCAAAGCAACAAACATACTTATCTAAGATTC
Source organism: Heliosperma pusillum (assembly GCA_022085475.1). Taxonomy (NCBI): domain Eukaryota; kingdom Viridiplantae; phylum Streptophyta; class Magnoliopsida; order Caryophyllales; family Caryophyllaceae; genus Heliosperma; species Heliosperma pusillum. Next base: position 14,472 of record JAIUZE010035698.1, on the reverse strand, counting down.
AACTAGCCTCATCCAAAGTCTCACGACAAGGGAAATCCACAATCCATTATCGATTATATAATAATTCTTTAATACGCCCTAACATCCTTAATTCGATCATTACTACGCTCGAAGCCTCAAATATAAAATAGTCACATTAGCAAACTACGGTGGTTACTAATCCTCAAGATAAATGGGTTCACCATTCTATCTCCATAATCCATAACAACTGAGCACTAACTATCCAAAGCTTGCAATGAACATTTCTCAATTTCAAACTATGATTCCTTAAGAATAAAAGAGAGTTACTAATCCCAAACCACAAATGATCCATTACTTGGCAATCAGACCACCATTCGAATCATCTAATTCATCTAAAACTCAAAATGAATCGACTTTCATTTATGACAATACTCCTCAAACTTTGGGTACCAAGTCAATTACCCTAAAGCAAAGTCTCTTTTAGAATCCACCAATTAGAGACATCTAAATTCCCAAATGATATACCAAGCAACCGATATAGTACCCAACAACAACGAACTATTATCATGATTAACTAAATTCTCAAAATAACACTAGAGTACCAAGCCCCAAATCTAAAACCACTGAGAGAGGATACATTATCACTATTAGGATTCATCCTAGAGCTTAAGTCCTATTTCTCATGATCAAATACAACATGAATTTTGCTCAATCCAAAGACACATATTCTAGCTAAAGAATCCCAAAATACATTACAATTATTCTCTAAACCTTACAAACGAAATATCCAATCCACTAAGGAAAAGATAAAGCGGCAACGAGATAGGAAACGATAAGAAATCTCAAGGAGAATACGGGAATAAAAAGGCACGAGATTACAAGAGAGGAGCGCTGAAAATAACGAGGTCAAGGAAGAGACAAAGCAGATAGTAGAGTTATGAAGATATCTGAGCAAGAAAGAAAGTACGAGCTTGTAATTTCTTATAAATCAATCTTGACAAAACATTCAAGAATGGAAATGAAAAGGGACAATGGCACGAGTAAAGGTTTAAGGTTTAATCCACAAAATTTATCGTTTCAGGCTTAGGGTGATAGTAAGGCAACTCATCCCAAACAGAGGTCTCTTACAAGGGACCATCGTACCACAATCATCAAAGTAAGGTACACCTAGATTTAACAAATCGATTACAACCCAATTCATCCGCCCTTTCATATAACACGGATTCCCAATTGCGGAATTGCAACTCAAGCATAATAACATTCTCTCAACTCCAAAATTTGACACATTCCCAAAGGTTTCAAAACCAAAGAACCAATAAGGAATTCTCCATACTAATCTCTTTTCAACTCCTAAGGCCACAAAGTAGAACACCGAACAAAACGTCATTATCAACATCATATAGCCCACGAGTTCATTATTAACAAAGTACAACCTCAAGTCAAACATCATCATTAACGTCCCAAGGTATTTCCATCATAGCTCACATCATCGAATCTCGCTCATATCTATAATCCTCAAGTAATATGGTTCAACTTACAACGAAACCTTACTACTTCAAACGAGTCTCCGATGCCATAAGATAAGATCATATCTTTAAATCCAAGAACTATAGCCAAATGCTTTTCCACCAAGCCTATACTCACAAACACACAATAGTAAACCACAAGACGTCACTTAGTCTCAAAAGCATTTTACATCTCAAGGTATCATCCAAATATTCTCACTTAGAACAACTAGCTCCAATTTAGATATGATCCTCAAGACACTCTAATATTACTAAACTCCTAAGTTCAAAAGATTAAATCACTAATGGGTTAAGAAGTCCTAGCCAACTCATTCAACCTTACACCATCAAATACCATGAACTATCTACACATTAGTCATGGCAAGCATCAAGCATTAAAATCACCAAACTTATCTTACTACCTTTCCTTAGAGTTACAACCAATCATCAATATAGGGTGAATTTAGATCTACACCATTTTCCTCAAATCACAAATTCATTCTTGCAAACACTAATATTCCACAAAATTCAAAGTTCTTCCAACCAAGTATAATATACCACAAACAATTGGGTATGGCATCCACAAAACTGTTACAAGAGGAAGGTAAGGATACCAATGGTAAAATGGAGGAACTATCCAGAGTAATTTCCAAGAGGCAAACAAGTTGGAAGAGAAAAAAGCACCTCGATAGAAGGAAGAGGGCATAATACATTAAGGACGAGAGAATTCATAGATGAGGAAGAAATACACTTCAATTAGGCTTGTCAATCTTCAATATTCGGTAAAGGATACTTCTTCTAGGTAATACATGATCCACCTTAAAACGTTAGATACAAACAAACATAACATCACTCAACACAACCAACAAACAAGTTAGAACCTAACAAACATCAAGTACACAAAAGACTACCACATTAGGTCCTTAAGTCTACCCATCTCTCATTTATTATTTCAAGGTCAAGTAGTTTAAGTTTAGGGTTCACGTGTGTGCGTCGGGAGCGTTTAAGCTCTGAAACCAACTGTGACAACCCTCGCGAATGCGGAAATATAAAACATACAAGCATGATGAAATTACCCCGTCTAGACAAAATTACCCCATCTAACATAGCTGGTCAAGATGAAATTACCCCGTCTAGTCGGAAATACGGTATTTAAAAAAAAACCTTTACATGCAAGAAAGAAAAATACGAGGAGTGCCAAAATATTACAAACTAAATAAAAATACCACAAGAGACGTAGTCTCTCAAATTGTTAACAAAAGACAAAGTGTTTAGCAAACTAGCTAATTAACGACTAGAGGTTAATCTTCCAGGGACAACGCCAGCTAGCTCACACCCGAACCCAAAATAGCATAAGCAAAAAGCCAACCATGCAAGCAACCTGTTCATTCATGAAAAACATGAACGCCACAGTCAGTGGGGAGTAACTCCGGGTTCTCCCAGCCATATCACATTAAACGTACATATAAGGAAATACAAAAGTAAAATCATGCATATATAGATATCCATGTGAGATACGATAAGGATAGATAGGCAATTCGATATATAATGATAAGAGCATATGAAGTACAAGTTCAAATCCATCATGTTATACAAAGACTCGGGGAAGACACTCTTAGGCAACCGAATACGCTCACTAGGGCTTGCATCTCACCGTTAGCGGTATAAGTTTGATAAGATTGAGACTCGACAACAAACCATGCAAGTCATGCGATGATCACAATAAATCCAACATATTATCATCCATTCACGAACCAATACATTGACGGTGCCCAATCATGCAATGACCATGAATAATATCATGAAATCACGCATTCAAAGACCACGGTGCCCAATCATGCAATGACCATGAATAATATCATGAAATCACGCATTCAAAGACGACGACACGACGACATCTCTCACGGTAAATGAAACGCACTAGCATCGTGTACATGGCAAGTATGATTTAAAGGCATCCACGGGATCATTTCCCTGAACGCATACACGATTGCAATACATTTCGTATATGTAGACTAATTTCCTCCTGGTAGGACGACGATAATAATACGGTCCTAGTCTAAACCTGGCCAGATTCTCGGAATACACGTTTTCCGATTCGACATGCGATAACGTTTCGCATCCAAGACTCGGTCAATCATAGACGCCGAGTACCCCAAATTCGGTAGATCAATTCACGAAAGAGGCGGAAAAGAGCACAAGCCTCATAACAAGCGTACGCTACATGCAAATAACACCACCTCGCAAGTACACAACATTTGACGGCCGGGTCGATCAACGCAATGCGTTCAACTCCCAACAACGTCGTCGTATGCCCACTAACACATGCAATTAAGCAGTAGGATACCTCCCGTTCCGACATTCCAGCCTTACGAACGTGGAAGGTAGCCAAGGGAATGAGAGTACAAAGCACAAGACAAAATAGTGCTCAAACCGTATCATTTGTAAAAACCGACTCAAAGTGGGACATAGCAAAAACCGTCACAAAACATGAGAATATGGCATTATGTAAATGTAAATATGATAAAAACGAATCAATACATGATACATAAGCATTAGACCAAGTTTAAGAAGCATAATAAATAGGAAACATAGATCTTATCTCAAAACGACAAGTTTGGAAACTAACTAAAACAAGGGTCCACTTCGAACTGTCATAACTAGAGTTCTAGACATGCAAATACAGAAATTTCAAGTCGAGGTGATAGCTTATCCTCTTACGGTTCCAACGAATGGTCACAAGCCTAAAACAAGCAAGTAACAAAGGAGATATGATCATTTTACAAAAAAGGGTCGGTGCAGTGAAACTGCACAAGTCACCCGTGAGCCTTCAACATAAATTCAATCCTATCATTTCCAATTCTCATAATCCATTTCTAATAACTATCAACAATCAATATTCATCATCAACAATCATCAAATAACAATAATCATCATCCATAATCATGATTCCTAAACTTACTAATCGTATTCTAATACGATTTCTAGCATATAAGCATGTAAAACACGTAAATGATATCGAGTAACCCTTCACCGTTACATTTTCGCGTCTTTAAACGGTTTCTAAACCTTCCTAGTCTCCACCTACATACAATTAGATAATAAAAGATGAATATCATTCACCTTGAGAAAGACGGATAATTTAAAAAGCGAGAAAGACGGTAATTTTATTACCAATACGGCTAGAGGAAGATGAGAGGGGAAGAATAAGACGAACTTACGTGAATTTGAGCGAGTAACGAAGGAGTAGCGACGAATCTAAGACGGATCAAAAATGGAGGCAAGGTTTTGGTGTTTATGGTGAGGAAGAAGAAATGAATTTGAGTTGTGGGAAATGAATTAGGTTTAGGGTGAGGAAGGGAGTATATGAAGGAGAAAGTCAACTAAAGTCAAAGGCGGCTCAAAAGTCAAGAAAAGTCAAACTCGCCTTAAGACGGGATTCTCATGGAATCTCGCGGAAATTCCAAATACGAACTCGGAAATTCTAAATTCGACTCGAAACTTTAAATTCTAAATAAAAACTTAAATTTGCTGAAAAGTATCCGTAAAATATTTTCACTAGAAAAATAGGGTACATTTTCGGGTGTTACAGGTTTCGTTTCAAACAATCAATGGTCTAGTTCGGGAGATACTGTCTCAGAGTCCCAACGAGGTGTCAACCCCCTAATCATGGCTCAAGCAACCCGAGTATGACCCCCAAATGCCAATAAAACGAATTCAAAGGCGGGCAAAAGGGAGGCAAAGTCAACCGTAAAAAGCCAACACGACACGACTCGAGATTCAACCAAATGTGACCCATGACTAAGAGGACTTAGACTATCGACTTCCTCACGGTTTTCACCCGTCACTCATTTAAAGATCGGGTGATTTTTGTGACAAAAAGTAACCAAAACCACTCAGCTACTCGACTTGTGAGACATGCCCGCAATCTAATGTGTAGTCCTCTCTTATTTGGTCGCATATGAGATGTAAAGGTGGTAATGCACATAAAGTGAAACAAGGGTTGTCACGGGGATAGGTAGTGTGTCGAAACGGGGTTGGTGCAAGCACCGATATGGAAATGTGGAGTTACAAATCAAGAAATTGTCCAAAATTCCGTTTCTCCCAATTTATTACAACAAATGAGAATATCAAACTTGAAAGTCCGATTCACTTGGAAAAACATCAAATCCCCATTTATTTTGCAACGTCTTTTTCTACTCGCTTAAAGATGGATAAGGAGTGTTGCTTGACTTTTTCTCATACAAAACATGAAATAAATAGATATGAAGTGATTTTGTTGTTTTGCATTTTCTTCTTTTTTTTTCTTTTTTTTTATATTTTTTTTTTTTTGCTTTTATAAAACCTCTTCGCTCAAAATCAAAACCAAATATAAATCATCTATTTCAACTCAAATGAACTTAACTTGAGTTCACTAAATAGGACACGATTTCCCTTTTCAAAACACCAAAAACAAAGTGACAACTTTCTTGATCAAGGAAGGTTGTTTATGGGATGTAGCTGGTATTTGTAGTAATGCCAAATGAAAGGCTAAGGCTCAAAGGGGATGGAAAATTTGGTCCTAATCTAAAGGGTTGAAAGTAGGCTTATATGGCAATGTGAGGCTAAAAAATTATAAGCAACAGATTGTTACCAATTATGCACACAAAAAGGAATACATCTCGCGACCTAAGGAAAGAACGACACACTTGTGCGTGAAGATGTGACATGCCACGCAAGGAGCCTACTCACAACCTATGGAGACCGGGTATGAATGCACCGGTCTAAAGGAGGCTCTAGGTCTCACATGTAAGTAGCTTTGTCGAAGCCTAGGTCTAGCCTACGGTATATTCGGTCTCACAAGGAGGTCTGTGGCCTTTGGGTTAACTCTACTCCCCGGGTGTCTAACAAGGAGGTCAAAGAGGTGCAAGCCACTAGAAGGGGGAAGACACGGTTAAGACAATTTCATCATTGGGGTATCATATTCCCTTCCTAGACCACATTTTGTTCAAAATATTTACAAACTCAATGCAAAGGAAAATTGAAATGACAAGCAATTATTCACATGTGACAGAATGCAATTCTAATTCCTAATAACAATCAAATAGATATGCAACACTATCTAAACTAGCAGCAAGCAACACACAACAAGTTCCAAAAGGAACATCCTCATCAACAATTTCCCGTCCTCGTCCATATTAATCAAAATAAGCGAAAAGAGCGGAAAAAGGAGAAAACAGTTGGAAAGAGTATACCAAGCGGTCTTCTATTCTCCTATTGTTTCAAATGCTGCATGTGTGCCTACATCACTTGTTAGACAAAAACAAATATATACAATGCAATATTTTTGGCTTTTTTGAAGATTTTTCGATTTTTTTTGTTTTTTTTGAAATTTTCTTTGAAATTTTCATCACTCACGCATATACAAAAATTTACAAATATGTAAAAAAATGGATGTTTCCCTCCCCAGACTTAAACCGGACATTGTCCCCAATGTCCAAGTGCTAGGAGGAGAATGAGAAAACCAAAATGAACGTGTTTTTGTTCTTTTTGAGGATTTTTTGAAAAATAAATAACATATTTTTGGTTTTTTTTTTTTTTTTTTAAATAAGAAAGGTATGCGAACTACCCTACATGGATGCAAATCCTATATGTGACGATATATTACATAATTAAATTCTAATGCAACCTAAATGTATGCAACTAGATGTCCTAATCGAAAATAAATTACAAGTAACTAAATGCATGCGGGAATGTAAAATGCATTAAAAGATTTGGATTGAGGGATCATACTTGTCATTTTTGATTTTGAAATGGGAGCATCACCAATCTTCTTCACTCGGACTCTCCACCGGACTCAGTGTTCCCTCCCTCTTCGTCACCCGTGCTCAAAGGCATGAAGGGTTCGCCCAAGAAGGCACCACTCAAAGTCGGGTCTTCACCCACCACCGCTCCATCTCCCGTGATGAACACCTCCCCCGAGGTGTGTGGAGGAGCCCCGTACCAATGGCCATCATGGCCCTCGTCGTGCGTGGGTGGGGGCGGGAAGATAGTACCACTCCAATAATCTTGGGTGACACGAATGTCACCGTAGACTACGGAGCCGTCGGGGGTCACATAACCTCCATCGGGAGGAAGGTAAAAGTGAGGGTAAAGGCCGGATGGGTGCTTATATCCCCGTCTCATAAAATCATCGTATACGGAGAATTGAGCCACCGATTGGTCGTAGTAGAACCGATCGATCTTTCGGTGAAGCTCTTGCCTATCCTCGACGGCCGCTTGGAAGCCCAAGTTCACGTTCGCCATAAACTCAACAAGTGAGTCGGGAAGTGGGAATTGTTGCGGAGTTTGGCTAGTAGAGCCTTGGCCATGTTGAAAGGCCCCAAAAGGAGTACCGGTTTGGAAGAAGGGTGGTGGTTGATTGTATTGCAAGGAGGAGGTAGTGGGTCGTTGTCGATCATGGCCGAAAACGCGAGGGCCTTCGGTTGTGTCGGGCTCTTGTTCCGGTTCCACCTCAATTTCGAGAAGGTAGTGAGGAGAATCCCTCACGATCTTCATCTTTGGTGCATTGGGAAGCGGCACCGAATTTCTCTCTACCCCGCTCATTTTGACTTGCCAATAGTTTTTATCATCCAAGGGGTTTTTCTTGATCCATTTTAAGGAATGTTGAATGTAGTCCGAGGTCTAGTAAGTGTCCCCCGTGAGAAAGTTAACACCGGGCAAAGTCTGGGTGAGGCACTTGGCAAGGTGGGTTATGATGCCACCCACCACTATCGCCGAGGTGCCCGCCGGTGAGTTACTAAGGCGGGACAAGTGCAAGGCGAAATGGTGAGATATGCAAGCTTTGAAAGCATGGGGTCGGGTGAAAAGGTAGGGCCCTAGAATTTCAAGTTCCGGGGTTTGAAAATTATGTGGCTCATCCCGCCCAAAAATAGTGAAACCCATAAACCGATGCCAAATGCGGATGGCGGCATTGTGAACCGCGTTGGCCGGTCTTTTCACCCCCTTCGCCTCATCTATTCCCGATATGGCCTTCCAAACCCTCCCCAAGTCATAGTCCTCCAATGGTTTATGGGAGGGGGTCGGGTCAAGATCAAAGTGCCTAGCAAATTCCTCCAAGGAGAGGTTATAATCCTGGTTGAGAAGCCGGAATTGCAAAGATTCTACCTTAGAGTTTCGGTTTTTGACAACTTGTAGGGAGCTTAAAAACTCCCAAGTGAGGCGGGGGGAGGTCTTTTCATGGATGTCGTAAATCCGCTTCATACCCATCCCTATAAACAAATCGAAAGTAATTTTATCTAACCATAAAGCTCGCATAGAGGCACGATGAATAAAACGAGTGTTGTGGAGGGGGCGTTTTTTGAACAAAACGAATTTACCTTTTTATGGTACGGAGGCAAACTCAAGCCCCGGAAAGTCGAGGTCGGGACCCGCGTCGCTGGCCGCTCTCGCCATCAATGCCGCTTGGGCATTAGCTAGCTCCTCACTTCTCGCTCTCTTTCGTGCCGCCGACATGGTTAAAAGAGCTAAGGGTTTAGACTAAGATGGGTAGTGAATGTGAGAAAGAACTTTAGTGGCTTTTGGAGGATTTAGTGTGAGAAAATTTTAGAGGGAGAAGTTGAAATTTGAGAAAATGAATTAGAGTAGAAGGAAAGGAAGGAGTAAAGGGAGTAAATAGGCGGGTCACGGGGTCCCAGCCGGTCAGTCCAACCGACTGTCGGGTACCCGGCTCACACTTCATGCCTTAGAATTTTTTGCGCTTTTTTTTTTCAGTCTTCACTTCAGATGTCTCCAGCCGGTCATGCCGACCGGCTGCCGGTCTACCGGCTGTTACCTCCTTCCCCTCTTTTTTTCAACCTTTTCTTCATCACTGTTGCTCCCAGCCGGCGGACCGGCTGCCGGCCGATCGGCTGGAGCTTCTCTCCTCCCCAAAGATTCAAAAAAAAGCCTTGATATATGAGTCCCAGCCGGCGGGCCGGCTGCCGGCCGACCGGCTGGAACTTTTCTCCTCACCACTTTTTTCAACTTTTCTTCATAAGGGGTGGTCACAGCCGGCTGGCCGGCTGCCGGCCTACCGGCTCGCACCCCTTTTACCTTTCATCTCAAATAAACAACCAAAAATAAGCAGGGGGTCCCAGCCGATTGGGTCGACCGGCCGCCGGTCACCCGGCTGGGACGCATTCCTTCGTGTTTTCACCAATTCCCCTTGTTTTCGACATTTCTCCTCTAGATCGACTTCCGACTTCCTTAATTAGCCCCGAGATTCGATTTTTCTTCTTTCAAACCGACTCACCTAGTCGGGACGAAGGCTAAGTAAAGGAGGGCCCCACTTTTCTCAAAACACAAACTTCCAATAAACCAATGCGATCCCAGCACCGAATCCAAAGTTGCACAAATTGAAGCATAAATACAAATGTAACTAAGTTCTAATCTAAAATGCATGCAATATTTACAAAAAAGTGGTGGTAGCCCTTCTACTCATCCCTCAAGATAGGGGGGTCTTCAAGATCCATTTCATTCTTTTCCTCAATCGGTAGCCCTTCATAATAGTATTTGACCCGTTGGCTATTGACCTTAAAGCATTCACTCGCTTTGTTCTTCAACTCATATGAGCCATATGGGTAGACGGTTACCACTTCAAAGGGTCCCGACCAACGAGACCTCAACTTTCCCGGAAACAATTGGAATCTTGAGTTGAACAATAGGACCTTGTCTCCAACATTGATTTCCTTCCTCACGATCTTTGAATCGTGCCATTGCTTGGTTCGTTCCTTGTAAAGCTTTGCATTCTCATAGGCATCCATTCGAAGCTCATCAAGCTCATTCATTTGCAAGAACCGTTTACGCGAGATACATGTTGTAATTAAGCTCGTTCAAAGCCCACCTAGCTCTATGCTCCAACTCCAAGGGTAAGTGACATGATTTCCCAAAGACTAACCGGTAGGGCGTGGTGCCTAGGGGGGTCTTGTAGGCGGTCCTCAATGCCCATAGCACGTCATTGAGCTTCATGCTCCATTCTTTCCTAGACTTTGTCACTACACTCTCTAGAATTGCCTTGATTTGTCGGTTGGACACCTCCACTTGCCCATTTTTTTGAGGATGATAGGCAAGTGCGACCTTGTGTCTAACCCCATACTTCTTTAGTATAGCATAGATGGTGCGGTTAATGAAATGAGAACCTCCATCACTGATCACGGCTCTTGGAACACCGAACCTTGGGAAGATATAATCTTTGAATAGCTTGGTCACCACTTTTGAGTCATTGGTGGGAGCGGCAATAGCTTCTATCCACTTGGACACGTAATCTACCGCAACCAAGATGTAGTGGTTGCCAAAGGAGGTAGGAAACGGTCCCATAAAATCCAGTCCCCAAACATCAAACAATTCAACTTCCAAGATGCTATTCAAGGGCATCTCATCTCTTCTTCCAATGTTGCCCCTCCTTTGACAAGAGTCACAAGAGTGAACAAAGGCATAAGCATCCTTGAATATAGATGGCCAATAGAATCCACAATTAAGGACCCGAGCTTGAGTTCTTGAGGTAGATAGGTGGCCTCCATAAGTGGTAGAATGACAAGCTTGTAGAATAGCTCGTCCTTCCTCATGTGTGACACATCTTCGGTAAATCCCGTCATTGCATCTTCTATAAAGAAAAGGGTCCTCCCACACATACCTCTTGGACTCATACCTAAGTTTATTCCTAGCTTGGTGGTTGAAATCCCTCGGAATGAAATTAGAGCATAAGAAATTTGCGATGTTCGCATACCAAGGGTCGGTAGTGAGCATTACCAATAAAGTCTCATCGGGCAACCACTCATTAATGGGAACCCCATCCTGTACATCTCCTCTATCCTCTTGGGTTAATCTTGATAGGTGGTCTGCAACAACATTTTCGGCACCCGCTTTATCCTTGATCACCATATCAAATTCTTGTAAAAGTAACACCCAACGAATCAATCTTGGTTTGGCCTCCTTTTTCACCATAAGGTGCTTGATGGCGGTGTGGTCGGTGAAAACAATCACCTTAGAGCAAAGACGATAAGGCCGAAATTTCTCAAATGCATACACCACCGCCAACATCTCTTTCTCCGTGGTGGTGTAGTTGCATTGAGTATTGTCCAAGGTCTTGCTCACATAGGCTATAACCTGAAGCTTCTTCTCGTGCCTTTGGCCTAAAACCGCGCCCAAGGCAAAGTCGCTAGCATTGCACATAACCTCAAAAGGGAGGTCCCAATTGGGGGGTTGCACGATTGGAGCTGATACCAAAGCTTGCTTCAACCTACAAAAACTCTCATGGCAAGAATCATCAAATATAAAGGGAGTGTCTTTGACAAGAAGTGAGGTGAGGGGTTTAGTAATTTTTGCAAAATCTTTTATAAAAGGCCTATAAAAACCCGCATGACCTAAGAAGCTCCTCACACCCTTGACATTTGTGGGTGGGGGAAGTTTCTCAATCACCTCAACTTTTTCCTTGTCCGCTTGGATCCCATTTTTAGAAATGACATGACCAAGAACAACTCCCTCTTGTACCATAAAATGGCATTTTTCCCAATTCAACACAAGGTTAAATTAGATGCAAGTTTGGAGTACTTGAGAGAGGTTCTTCAAACAATCATCAAATGACGTGACATGGACACTAAAATCGTCCATAAACACCTCCATAGACTTCTCAATGTAGTTAGAAAAGATAGACATCATAGCCCTTTGAAATGTCCCGGAAGCATTGCAAAGTCCAAATGGCATTCTCCGATATGCGAAGTGTAACACCCGCAAATGTACCCTATTTTTATAGTAAAAATATTTTACGGATACTTTTCAGCGAAATTTAGTCTTAGTTTAGAATTAAATTTCCCAGGTCGAATTTAGAATTTCCGAGTTCGTATTTGGATTTTTCGCGAGATTTCAACTGAATCTCGTCTTAAGTCGTCTTTGACTTTTCTTGACTTTTCCACTCACTCTCTTCATATACTCCCTTTAACCTAATTTCACTCACACAACTCAACTCTTTCTTCCTCTCTAAGAAAACCCAAAGAAAACCTAGCTTCCATTTTTTATCCGTCTTATAATCGCCATTACTCGTTCAATTCTCGCTCAAATTCACGTAAGTTCGTCTTATTCTTCCCCTCTTATCTTCCTCTATCCGTATTGGTAATAAAATTACCGTCTTTCTCGCTTTTCAAATAATCCGTCTTTCTCAAGGTGAAGTATATTCATCTTTTATTAACTATTTGTAGGTGGTGACCTTCAAGATCCCGACAAAGACTACTTCTTGATTGAAGAGGACCTTGACGCAGAGTAAAGACGCAATAAGGTAACGGTGAAGGGTTACTCGATATCATTTACGTGTTTTACGTGTTTTCTAGGCTAGGAATCGTATTTAGAATATGATTAGTAAGCTTAGTAATTGTGTAACACCCGGAAATGTACCCTATTTTTCTAGTGAAAATATTTTACGGATACTTTTCAATAAATTTAAGTTTTAATATAGAATTTTATGTTCCGAGTCGAATTTAGAATTTCCGAGTTCGTATTTGGAATTTCCGTGAGATTCCATGAGAATCCTGTCTTAAGGCGAGTTTGACTTTCCTTGACTTTTTCCTTATAAATATCTCATACTCCACACTTAACCTATTTCTCATTCAACACAAACACATTTATTTCTTCATCCTTAAGCAAACCAAAAACCTTACCTCCCTCTTTGATCCATTCTTAGAATCATCGTACCGCATTCGTTTCTCGCTTAAATTCACATAAGTTCGTCTTATTCTTCCCCTCTTAGCTTCCTTTATCCGTATTGGTAATAAAATTACCGTCTTTCTCGCTTTTTAAATTATCTGTCTTTCTCAAGGTGAATGATATTCATCTTTTATTATCTAATTGTATGTAGGTGGAGACTAGGAAGGTTTAGAATCGATTAAAGACGCGTAAAGGTAACGGTGAAGGGTTACTCAATATCATTTACGTGTTTTACATGCTTTATATGTTAGAATTCGTATTTAGAATACGATTAGAAAGCTTAGGATTTATGTTATGGATGATAAATGTTGTTAGTTGATGATTGTTGATGATGAATATTGATTGTTAATAGTTGATAGAAGTTAAATATGAGAATTGAAAATGATTGAACTTGTGTATGTTGTTCTCGGGTAGGATGTAGTCCTGGCCGAAGGACCGGCTGCCGGTTCAGTGGCCGGCTGGGAATTCACTGCACCGACCCTTTTTCGTAGAATGATCGTATCTCCTTCGTTACTTGCTTGTTTTGGGCTTGTGACCATTCGTTGGAACCGTAAGAGGATAAGCTATCACTTCGACTTGGAATTTCTGCATTTGCATATCTAGAACTCTAGTTATGACCGTTTGAAGTGGACCCTTGTTTTAGTTAGTTTCCAAATTTGGTTTTTGTGTGTAGTTGTGCTCCGAGCCAGGGTACCGGCCGCCTCCCTCCACACCGGCCTAGAACACGGCTGTGTTTTCTTCTTGAAATTTCTAAAACTCGTAATTTATAATAGTTCGCATGATTCGTTTATCGTATAATTTTACGTAGTGACTTATAATATTCATGTTTTGAATATATGACATTTCATTCGCTTGTATCACATGTTTTGTGACGGTTTTTGGTATGCCCCACTTTGAGTCGGTTTTACATATGTTATGAATTGAGCACTAATGATTTTGTGCTATGAACTCTCATTTCCCGGCTACACCCTTATACTCGTTAGACTGGAATGTCGGAGCGATGGGGTGTATCCTTGATGCTTGTATGTATGTTTAGTGGGGATATGACGACGTTGTTAGGAGGCGAACGCAATGCGTTGATCGACCCGACCGTCAAATGTTGTATACCTGCGAGGTGGTGTTATTGCATGTAGCGTACTAGCTTGACTTTTGACTATAGATCTCATTCCGCCTCTTTCGTGTGGTTTAGCCGAATTTGGGGTACTCGACGTCTTTGTATGATCGAGTCTTGGATGTGGAACGTCTTACCACATGTCGAATCGGAACATGTCTTATTCCGAGAGTCTGGCCA
>JAIUZE010035695.1:0-18262 GCA_022085475.1 Heliosperma pusillum | reverse complement strand
TTTCTAGTGTTAACTTTAGTTCATACTAATGTAACTATACTCATTAATTAAGTAACTTCCTTAATAAGATAACTTTAGTCCAGTGCAACTTTAGTCCATAATTGTGAAACTTTAATACATACTAATGAAACTTTAGTCCATAATTGTGAAACTTTAGTACATACTATTGAAACTTTAGTACATATTAGTGAAACTTTAGTACATAATAGTGAAACTTTAGTAAATACTAGTGAAACTTTAGTACATAATTGTGAAACTTTAGTACATTTTAGTACATACTAGTGAAACTTTAGTATGTACTAGTGAAACTTTAGTACATACTAGTGAAACTTTAGTACATACTAGTGAAACTTTAGTCCATAATAGTGAAACTTTAGTACATAATAGTGAAACTTTAGTACATATTAGTGAAACTTTAGTACATAATAGTGAAACTTTAGTAAATAATAGTGAAACTTTAGTACATAATTGTGAAACTTTAGTACATACTAGTACATACTAGTGAAACTTTAGTACATACTAGTGAAACTTCAGCCCATACTAGTGAAACTTTAGTACATACTAGTGAAACTTTAGTACATACTAGTGAAACTTTAGTATGTAACTGTGTAATTTTGGATCTAAAAATAATCAATAACAAAAAAAAATAAAAAACGAGATAAAAATAAAATAGAAAATCATAAGAAATTCAAAAAAAATGAAAACTTTAGTACATAAAAAACGAGATAAAAATAAAATAAAAATAAAACTAGGGGAATAAATCTGAAAAGTAGAAAAACAACATATATAAAAATAATAACCACTAAATCTGAAAAAACGAGATTTGAAAAAAAATTAAAAAAAATTAGTTTTTTCCAGATCTGAAATGGTGGTGGTTTTTCCGACCTCCAAACCCACCACCCAACACCACCTACACACTCCTCCGCCTACCCTCTCCTTCTCCTCCTCTGCCACCGCCCCCCTCCTCTCCTCTTCTCGGTCAGACCGCCACCACCAGCGACGTATGGTGGTCCGACCGTGTAGAGGAGAGGAGGGAGAGGAGTGGCCGAGGAGGAGAAGGAGAGGGGAGGCGGAGTACGGCCAGGCTAGGCGACTGGAGGGGGAAGAAAAAGGCGGTGGAGGTGGCGACGGGATGCAGACGAACGACAGTGGAGCGCGTGGACGGGAGGCATTCCAGTGGGGGTGGTAGTCGGTGCGTGGGTGGCAGTTGGTGGTAGGTGGGGGTTGCGGCCGGTGGAGGTAAGTGAGGGAGTATTTCTTTGGTTTTTTTTAGATGATTGATGAGAGATAAGGGAGGTAGAGAGAGAGTGGAGTATGTGAAAATGAGAGAAATTATGTGAGTGGAGGGTATTTATATTAGGGTTTGAAGGTATTGGATTGTGTGTGTCTCACAATCCTAGCCTTTCATTTTGTTTTAATCCTAGCCTTTCATCCTCCTAATCCAAGGGCTTAGATGAGGACTCAAGGACTCAAATATACTAAGGGGACTCATTTGAACCCACCTCTCTCTCTCTCTCTATATATATATATATATATATATATATATATATATATATATATATATATATATATATATATATATATAGAGAGTCAAGTTATAATGAGTCCACCTTTAAAAATGAGTCCATGAGTCCTCATCTTGCCCTTTGGATGAAAGAGATGGAGGGACAAGATTAGAACAAGATGGAAGGCTAAGATTAAAAGAAAAATGGATGGACAAGATTAGAATAAAATGAAGGGACAAGATTAGAACAAAATGAGTGATTTTATTGACTTCCACCAACATTACGAGTATAACTTTAACCATTATTTTTGTAACTTCAGTCATTACGAGTGTAATTTCAACCTTTTTTAGTGTAACTTTAAACCAAAATGTGATTTCGACTATATAAATTTTAATTTATGTAAGTTTATGATAAATTTATGTGATTTTTGCCTTTTTATGAGAGTAACTTTAGTCATTAAGAGTGTAACTTCAACCATTATTTTTGTAACTTTAAATTAAAATGTGATTTCGACTATATAAATTTGAATTTATATAATTTTTAAACAAATTTATGTGATTTTAATTTTTTATGAGTGTAACTTTAATTCTTAATTGCGTAACTTTAAGTTAAAATATGAATTAATTTTAATATTTTAATAAATGAAACTTTAACCTTTATTAGTGAAACTTCATTTATTAACTGTGTAACTTTAGTCAATTATAGTGTAACTCATGTTTAGGTAACTTTAGTCTTTTCTAGTGTAACTTCAGTCCATACTAATGTAACTATAGTCATTAATTAAGTAACTTCAGTCCTTAATAAGATAATTTTAGTCCATAATTGTGCGACTTTAGTCCATAATTGTGAAACTTTAGTCCATACTGGTGAAACTTTAGTCCATACTGGTGAAACTTTAGTCCATACTAGTGCAACTTTAGTCCATACTAGTGAAACTTTAGTCCATACTAGTGAAACTTTAGTACATACTAGTGAAACTTTAGTATGTACTAGTGAAACTTTAGTACTTACTAGTGAAACTTTAGTACATACTAGTGAAACACTAGTGAAACTTTAGTACATACTAGTGAAACTTTAGTACATACTAGTGAAACTTTAGTACTTACTAGTGAAACTTTAGTACTTACTAGTGAAACTTTAGTACATACTAGTGAAACTTTAGTACATACTAGTAAAAAAAAACATAAAATAGAAAATGAGATAAAATGAGATCTAGAAAATGAGATCTAGAAAACATAAAAACTTTAGTACATCTGGAAAAAAACATATAAAAAAAATGAGATCTAGAAAAAAAAACTTATATAAAAAAAAGGAGATCTTAAATAAAAATAAAAAACATGAAAAACAAAAAACATGAAAAACAAAAAACAAGATCTGAAATGATGATGGTTGTTTTTCTAACCTTTTTTTTTTTTAAATGATGTAACTTTAGTCCATAATTGGGTAACCTTAGTACATAATTGTGTAATTTTAGTCCATAACTGTGTAATTTTAGATCTAAAAATAATCAATAACCCACCAACAAAAAAAATGAGAACAAAAAAAATAAAAAACGAGATAAAAATAAAATAGAAAATCATAAGAAATTCAAAAAAATGAAAAACGAAAAAAAAAGAAAGAAGTGAATCTGAAAATAAATAAATTAGATCTAGAAACAAAAAATACATAATGAAAAAACAAGATCTAAAATAAAACAAAAAAACATACAAAATCAGAAAAAAAAAAAAAAAAAAAAAGAAAGAGAGAAGAGAGGAGGCGGACGGAGGTCGTCATCCCCAACGCGCCACCACCCCTCCAACCACCACCCCACGCGCTTCCCCTCCATCAACCAACACTATTAAGACCCAAATATTTCAGATCTGAAAAAAAAATGAGAAAAGTTGAAAGTTGGAGAGGTAGAGGACGGCGGGGGAAGAGGGGAAGACAGGGAGGAAGAGGCGGAGGACGGTCAGGCAAGGCGGCTGGACGGGGGAAGGAAATGACGGTGGATGTGGCGGTGGAGGTGACGGCGTGAGGTGGTCGAACGAAAGTGTAGGTGACGGTGGTGGAGGAACGATTGCGCAGGAGGCGGCGAAAGGGGGAAATGTCGCGGGGTGGCAGGTGGTGGTAGGAGTGAGGAGGTCGTCGGTGCTTTGACGGAAGAAGGTGGTGGAGGAGTGTAGGTGGTGGCCGGTGGAGGTAGGTGAGGGAGTATTTTTTGGGGTTTTTTTTAGAGAGATAAGGGAGGTAGAGAGAGAGTGAAGTATGTCTAAATGAAAGAAATGAAGTGAGTGGAAGGTATTTGTACTAGGGTCTGAGGAAATAAGATTGTGTGTGTCTCACAATCTTGGCCTTTCATTTTGATTTAATCCTAGCCTTTCATCATCTTGATCCAAGGGCTTGGATTAGGACTCAAGGACTCAAAAGAAAGGGATAGACTCCCCTTCTCTTTTGAGTCCTTGAGTCCTATTCTTAGTCATTGGATTAAGAAGATGAGTGACTAAGATTAAAGCAAAATAAAGGGTCAAGATAGTGAGATGCACCCAATCCTTTCCCACTGAAACCCTAGTACTTATACCCTTCTTTCAATCCATTTAGCTCATTCTCACAACATCTCAATCTCTCTCTACCTCCTTTCTCTCTCATAATTCCTCTAAAAAAACCCATAAAAATATTCTCCTCACTCACTAAAACGACGACCACCGCCGCCTACTATCACCGCCACCTGCCAACGTCATCTGCACCCCCACACTCTTATTCCGTCGACGTCCCTCCGACGCCGCCCTCCGTCGCCATCCCTAGCCACCTTCACCGCACTCTCACTCCAACTCCCTCTGTCGCCGTAGCCGTCCCCTCCATCCCCGTCCCTTGCCACCCCTCTCCATCTCTGCCACCAACCCACCTTCTCCTCCACCCATCCCCACCATAGCCTCCCAGCCGCGCCGCTACCCTTGCTGTCTCCGCCCTTCTCCCCTGCCACAGACCCTACCCTTCCATGTCGCCGCAGCAGCCCACCTATAACCCCACCACCACCACTAACAACCGTCGTAGTGTAGTTTTTTATCTTTTTTTTTTTTTTTTTTTCAGATCTTTAAATTTTAAGGTGGTGTAAGTTTAGTTTTTTAATTTTCAAATTTTTTCTTTTTTTTTACAAACTCTTGATAGTGTATGTTTATTTTTATTGTTATAAGATCTTGTTTTTTTTTTTCCTAAATTTTGTTGGTGGTTGGTGGAAAAAAAAATTACATTAGATATGAAAAAATATGGGTAAAAAAAAACTATCTACCACCATTTCAGATTTTTGTTTTTTAGATTTTTTATGTTTTTAATTTTATTTTAGTTCTCATTTTTATATGTTTTTTTTTTTGAGATTCACTATATTTTTTAGATCTTATATTATTTTTAATATTTTCTTATGTTTTTTTTAGATTCGTTTTTTATTTTAACCTTTTCAGATCTAGTTTTTTGTTTTTCATGTTTTTTTGTTTTTCATGTTTTTTATTTTTATTTAAGATCTCCTTTTTTTTATATATGTTTTTTTTTTCTAGATCTCATTTTTTTTATTTATGTTTTTTTCCTAGATCTACCCTTTTTTTTCACTTATTTTTATGTAAGATCTCATTTATATATATATATATATTTTTATACAACTATGTACTAGAGTTGCACAACTATGTACTAGAGTTGCACAACTATGGACTAAAGTTGCACAACTATAGACTAAAGTTACTTTTTTTTGTGTCCCTCCTTCTCTTTTGAGACCCTAATATATATACCCTTTCTTCACTCATCTTCTTTCATTTTCACATTTCTCATTCTCTTTCTACCTCCTTTCTCTCTCTAACATCCTCTTTAAAAAAAACCAAAGAAAAAAAAACCCTAACCCTCCCCCACCGGTCCACCACCCCCACCGGTCCCCTCCCCCGACGCCGCCATGCTCCCGCCTCCCCTTGCTCCGCCGCCCTGCTCTGGGTCCCCCTGCACCGGGTCCGTCCGCCTCCTTTCCTCTGCCTCCTTCGCCTGCCTCCCTCCTCCTCCGCCTGCCTCCTCCCCCACCTCCCTCCTCCTCCACCTCCCTCTTCCCCCGCCTCCCTCCTCCCCTCATTCTAGATCTATTATATTTTTTTTTTTCAGTTTTCAATTTGATATTTTGTAGTCTTTTTTTTACTTTTTGGGATGGTGGTACTCTACTTTTTTTGATTTCATATTTTTTGGTTTTATTTTCAGATCTGCAATTTTTAGGGTGGTGGTAGTCTAGTATTTTATTTTATTTTTATTTCTCTTATGTTTTTTCTTTTTATTTTTATATTTCGTTTTTTCGTTTTTTCCAGATTTGTACCATCACATTTTTAGTCTACATTTTAGATCTCTTTTTCCATTTTTCAGATTTTTATTAGATCTTGTTTGTTCATTTTTTAGATCTTGTTTTTTTATTTCCAGATTTTTATTAGATCACATTTTTAGTCTACATTTTAGATCTCTTCATTTGTTTTTGTTGTTTTTCCATTTTTCAGATTTTTTAGATCTTGTTTGTTCACTAGTATGGTCTGAAGTTACACTACTATATACTAAAGTTTCACTTGTATGGGTTAAAGTTTCACTAGTATGTATTAAAGTTTCACTAGTATGTACTAAAGTTTCACTAGTATGTACTAAAGTTTCACTAGTATGGACTAAAGTTTCACTAGTATGGACTAAAGTTTCACAATTATGGACTAAAGTTTCACTAGTATGTACTAAAGTTTCACAATTATGGACTAAAGTTTCACAATTATGGACTAAAGTTGCATTGGACTAAAGTTATCTTATTAAGGACTGAAGTTACTTAATTAATGATTATAGTTACATTAGTATGGACTGAAGTTACACTAGAAAAGACTAAAGTTACACTATAATTGACTAAAGTTACACAGTTAATAAATGAAGTTTCACTAATAAAGGTTAAAGTTACACTTATTAAAATATTAAAATTAATTCATATTTTAACTTAAAGTTACGCAATTAAGAATTAAAGTTACACTCATAAAAAACTAAAATCACATAAATTTGTTTAAAAATTATATAAATTCAATTTTATATAATCGAAATTACATTTTAATTTAAAGTTACAAAAATGATGGTTGAAGTTTCACTCTTAATGACTAAAGTTCGCCTCATAAAAAAAAATCACATAAATTTGTCTTAAAATTACATAAATTCAAATTTATATACTCGAAATCACATTTTAGTTTAAAGTTACACAAATAATGGTTGAAGTTACACTTTTAATGACTAAATTTACCCTCATAAAAAGGTAAAAATCACATAAACTTATCTTAAAGTTACATAAATTAAATTTATATACTCGAAATCACATTTTATTTTGAGGTTACACAAATAATGGTTGAAGTTACACTTTTAATGACTAAAGTTACATCATTATGTACTCGTAATGTAGGTGAAAGTCATTAAAACCCACTCATTTGGTTCTAATCTTGTCCCTTCATTTTGTTCTAATCTTGTCCATTCATTTTTCTTTTAATCTTAGCCTTCCATCTTGTTCTAATCTTGTCCCTCCATCTCTTTCATCCAAAGGGCAAGATGAGGACTCATGAACTCAATTTTGAAGGTGGACTCATTATACTTGTAGTATATATATATATTATATATCATCTCTCTATATATCTATATATAATATATATATATAGAATAATCTAATATCTAATATATAATATATCACAGGGGGCGGGATCCCGTGCGAACTAAAGTACGGTGCGAACCGTACGAACTATCTCGGATACACACATCAACACTGCTAGATACATGTAGTAATACTACCGGATACACTTATTGTACATGTATCCACTAGTATTCCTAAATGTATCTGGAATAATTATTAGTGTATCTAGCCTCATGTTACATGTATCTACCAACAATGACTGACATAACAGCCACCACCGCGGTCGTCCCCACCACCACCATCACCACCACCACGGACGATGCAACCACCACCATCACCACCGCCGACGCCACCACCACATCCACAAGCTAATGACTAACGTCACCACCGCCACAATTTAACGACCCAAATAACGCACCTGATGACGTCGGCGCCGAGTTCTCTCACCACAACCACCATTCAAATTCAACCCCCAAATTCAAGTCCTCTCCCCTTAGCCATGTAGCACCGTTAAGATGGTGGACTGACGAGCCCACGACGGCTGTTACGGTGAAAATTAGGGATTTCGGCGAGGAGCGAAGACGAGCACAAGGGTAAAGTACATGGTGAGGAAATTACTTCGCCGGAGGATTAAGATAAAAGGACGAATGTGGTCAGATCTGTTCGTGGTCGTCGGATTAGTCGCCGACGTCGAGAGATGGTTCATCGATTCTCCGGTGAGCATCTGTTGAACTCTGCGACGGTAAGTTGGTGCCGCAAATAGCTTCCATCGACGGGGTACCAAGAGGCAAAAGGAAGGATGCGTCGCCGGCCGGTATTGTTGGGTAGTTTGACGGTAGCGGTTGCGGCGGTGAGGCGCCTGTGTGATGGCGTCGGTAGTGTAACTGGTGTGATGGATGAAACTTAGAGTTTGGTTTGGGGCTTGGATGCTTTTGGGCTTTTATTAGAGAGTAGTTGTGTTTGGACTTAGATGCAAAATGAGCCTATTAGTAACAGTTCGTACAGTTCGCATTGAACTATAAGTTCGCACAGGATCCTAATTCTCAAAATATATCGTCACGCTTCGTTTTCCGTGTCGCGGAAACCCGACACAACACTAAATAAATTCCTAACCACATCTAGTCTATATACCTAATAACCACCCTATAGCCACCCTACACGCCAAGGAGCCAATACATGTTGAAGCATGCCCTCTTTTGTCTACTTGGGAGTCGTCTATCCCCTTCCCCATACCCTTCTTTTTGTCTTTCCAAAATCTCCACTCCAACACTCAATAAACCCTATAACTCAAGCTCCCACCAGAATTATTAGCTCACTCAAACACCATCAACACAAAAAAAAAAGAGAGTAGAGAGATAGAAAGAGGAAAAACCAAAAAAAAAAGGAAGAAGAAGAAGAAGAAGGAGAAAGCTAGGAGGAGGATCTTGCCTATACACTAAGATATTCACCTTGTAAGGACTAAAATACTAAACTCTTAGCATTTTATTCTCATTCAACACTTAATCTTGAGGAAAACAAACCCTTAAACGAACTATAAGAGTCTTCATACATGCATGCAAGAACCTACACACATAACAATCATCAAAGTGTCAAATCCGTAGGTTGATAATAAACAGAATAAAAATCCAACTTAGACTTGTTTTATTGCTATGAAAAAAATAAGTCTCGTAGGTCTTCCTGTCTATAATAAGTGTACAAAATTTTGTCATAATCCCATGAGTCGTTTGCAAATGAAAAATCATACAAAAAGAACATGATTCTGGACAATCGAATATGCTAGTCCCAATGTTTGTGTCTTAAAAAGTAACTTAAAGGATTAATGAGGCCAAACCCTTTTACCACAATGAACTTCAATGAATATAGAGTATATTAGGCCCTGGAATCAACTCATTTGAATTTATAATCTTTGTAATCTACTTAAAAACATTTTGTGACTCATATTCTGACCACTAGTTAAAGATCTGACCAAATACTAGACCTATTGGAGTTGGTTTCGTCCAAGAATATTAAGTATTTGATTTTATATGATTTTTGCAACACAAAATGACAATATGGAAATCTGATAAAATATTGTTCTTTAGATCGATAGTTGAGAATCTACCATTTTTCGAATAGACCACTAGTAAATAAAGTTATACTAAAGATAAATTCTTGATATTTGACTATGATAAACTTTAATGAGAGACATGCATTTTGGCCTTTTGTAAACCGATATTTCGACTATTTAAACACCCGAACCAACCCAAAACTTTCTGTGACTCGAAAACCGTCACGTTTTACTAAACAGAAATTTCAGAAGCCTTAGAGTCGTTTTTGGACTGTTAGTATTTGACACTTAAAGTTGTACGACATCTTAAAGAATCCAACTTAACTGGTCTTACCCCAAAAAATTAAGTAACGAAAGAGTTATAATGTTTTTAAATCACTGTTCAGAATCTGTAAAACCGTAAAGTATGTATAAGATAATAAACTTGTATAAACCAAGTGTATAAGCTATAACTTGTTAAAATAAAAGCACCAACTTGATAAAATACTCTTAAATATTCTGATCATGAACTTAGTTCGCTTTCTTAAGAATAAAACTCGGAACAAAACGTTCAAAATGGAAACATAACAAAAACCGAGTAAAATGCATAAAACCAGTTGAACTAGTTAAGGACCGACTGGAATAATTTATTAACGGGTACTTCATGTATATTGTAGACTCGGGATTTGTAGAAGAAGCACTTTAAACTTCTAGACCAGCTCATAAGGTAAGGGAAACGCTTTTCCATACACTATTCTTGAACTATTGAGTATTGTTTCAAATGTTATATTGTGTATAATGTTTATAATGATTGTTATTATAAGTTTGGATTATTGTGATGAAATATTGAAAAATAATTTATGTTATTCCATCCTTTGAAATGTTGAAATATAATAAAGGACTCATAACTTTTAAGAGTTTGAAAACCAAAACCGTTTGATCTTTTGTACAAGTTATGGAGATGGTTAATCACAAGAAATTGATTTAATTGTTTGGAAAGGGTTTTGATTTTTGGTTTGAACGGTTTTGGTAGAGGGGTAGGTTGTTCCCAAATAATAAAAGGGGACCTCCTATACAGAGCCTTTGGTGGGGGTTAGTTGATCGAGACCCCGTCTTCTTATCTTCCTCCTTGGGGTTGGCCCTTGGAGGGGTGTGCACACTCGGGATTTTTGGACAGTTATTGTACATGGTTTGGTGAACCCCGTCTTATCCGGACTAGGGCGTGGGGATCCTCTGCATACGGCCTCTATCCATTACTTACTAAAGAAAGTGAAGAAATGTTTTCTTCGAAGGAAAGTGTTTTAAGATTTGGAAGGACTAACTATTTTGGATCGGATTTCCTTATTTAGAAACTTGAACTTCTCAATGATATTCTACTTTCTTATGAATTCTAAATTTAAGTAAAACTCTTAGTTACTTTTGGACTATTTACCTTACTCAACATTATTGTTGACCCTCTTTTGTTTTTGTCCTTAATTGGAACTGCTATGACCACTATTGTGAGAGCAGATCGTGTGACAGGTAATCCAAGGAACTAGGACGTGGGAAACACAGGAGAGCGCGCTCATTATTGTTTTATTGGAAACCAATGTTTAGACAATTATCTTTATTTTGCATCATCAAACTTATTCGCTTCCGCAAACATTTGGATTTGGTTGTAATCTGATTTTACTCTTTGGTTTTTAATTCACGTGGACATTTACCCCTTTGAATTACATAATTTAAATACTTATACTACAATTGGTTCAAATGTGACACATCCATATTCCGAATTTTACATGAAAACTCTATTTTTAAATATAATGGATTATGGGGGTGTTACAAAGTGGTATCAGAGAGGGTTTCCTTCTTGGATAGGTGATTAGATCTTCATATCTCTTCACCACCCGCAAATAGACCAACCTTGTTTAATATTTTCAAAATATATATTATATTTACACCGCAAACGTAATTTCAAAACTGTCTTGGAAATTCTATATAATATTACAAACTTCTTTTCAACGTGGTGAGGTTGTGTGTGGGGATACTTGGGACGATTGTTAATACGATTATGATTATTAATATTAATATTATTTCAAATTTCAAATATGAATTTAGGATGGCTTTTCCTATGTTTAGTCCACACAGTATTCGGATGCACCCGGATACGTCCCTCGCAGATCATAGTCTGCGCATGAAGACCTACATGGAATATTAAAACCATCTGCACCCTTGAGATTTCGAAAACTGCCCTTTCTACAAAGGGAGAATCCTCATTCGTTCGCTTCCGGACACTGGAGTTTACGCTGGGTTCGCTGGCAAACTTCGTGACGAAATAGAAGCCTACGAAGAAATGAGACTAGAAGACCCCACTCTGCCGGAATATCCGGACAATCATAACCTTGAGGAATTGGTGAGAAGATGCCACGAGGAGGAGGATGTCCCATATGACGGGGAAGAAGAATTAGTGGAAGACGAGGACATGGAGGAAGACGAGGACATGGAGGATGATGAGGAGATGGATGAGGGAGAAGGCGATGCTATCGACCCTCCTAGTCCTGGTAGAGGCCATTAGACTATCCTCAGCATAACTAAGGATGACCATACGAACCTGCAATGAAACTATTCAGAAAGACAAGCTAAACAATGACAAATTGAACTAAGGCTAGACACTTTGAATTTGCTCTGTTTTGTTTGGACTGAATGCTGAAAGAAAGGGATAGAACCTTAACCAAAGCACAAAGCCAATGGTTGAGGGTTGAACCTTGATCCCAGCACACAGCTAAGGGTCTAAGCTCCCTTCCAAGCACAAAGCAAAGGAAGTTGTCTCAAGCACACAGCCAAGAGATGTTAAACAGAAACAAGGTTTCAGTTTTTGTGTTTACTTCAAATCTGTCTTTCATTCATTAGGAATAAGCCTTATATAGGCAATGAGATTACATCTTACTCGTTCAATACATCCTAGGGCCACAATTGGCTTGCAAAAGAAACAGAAATAACAGCTACATTGTTCAGAACTAAAGCAATAAAGTAGAAAAGCAGTTCTAATGAGACAATCTGCCTTAATTGGGTTGTTTAGGTTGAAACTGGTGGAGGAGTGGACTTTCAATCTTGATTCTTGAGCTCAAATGAAGTGGGATGAATGCCAAAGGTCCTGCTAAAAGGCCCTCGAGCTTGTTTGATCAAAATGGGAAAGTTTGATAGTGACATTTTAACTACTGCAAAAGGGTTGAATTCTGGACAGTTTGGGGTTGTCCCTAAGCTAACTTTTTGTGTATGCATTTCCTGAGGAAGAAATCCTGGACAAAGTTGTAGAGGACCCTCCCTAGGACTTAGGTTGATGGTTGGTTAGGCTTGTTTGAATGTGTGAGACCCCCATGGACCCTGTTTAGAAAGACTGTGACTGACTGTTTGTGGCTGAGGGTTGTTAATGTTGTGTTGGGTTTGTTGTGCTGCTGGCTGTGAGTTGTTGTGGCTTAGTCTTGGAAAATGGATGGCTAGGCTTTGTTCTGGCTGGTGTGGTGTTGTCTTTGCTGGCCTGAAGTGGTGGTCACTTGGACTGAATAGGACATTGTCATAACTAGTCATGGTGTTGTCTGGATGGTTGTTGTTGCCTTGATTGATGTTGTTGTCTGGATGTTGTTGATGTTGAGTCTTGCCTTGAGCTTGTGCCTTTCCTTGATCATGTACTCCCGTTGCAGAACCGTTATTCTATTTTATATTCTATAAAAGTTGGACCGTTAAAATTTTTGAATTATTGAGTTTTGAACAATTTGGGGTTTTGTTGAAATTTGAACTTTTCTAGTGATTATTATTAGCTATAACCCTTTTTCATTATGAGTGAATTGCCTTATTATGCACATTTATTGATTTTGCAATATCGCCTTATGCTCACATCGTCGGCTCGTCGCATGTACTAGAATAGAAATAATATGATATAGTAAACCTGACATAGGATAGATACTTTGTACATACATACTAAATATTAAATGTGTTTGTTACGCCACGTAGTAAAGATGGCCCGACCCCGCAGCAAACCCGTCAACAATGAGGACAACAGCCAAGATGACAACGGGATAAATGAAGTGGTTCGACAATTGGTTCAGATTAACACTTGCTTGGCAGATTCCATGGAAAGAATTGCCCAAACCAATGCCCCGAACTCCGCGGCCAGCATGACCAAGGCCGTGAGTCTGCAGCGCTCGCCTCAATTCGATGGGCAGGACGGAGACCCGGTGAAACTGGAAAACTGGATCCGAGAATTCGAAAAGATCTTCCAAACCCTACGATGTTCTGAGATGTACATGGTGGACCAAGCCACTTACTACCTCACTGGTAATGCTGACACATGGTGGGGTAATAACAAGGAACGATTCTTAGAACCCGAGTACTACATCGATGATGAGGGAGAGGAAGTCGTTGAACCGTTTTCTTGGGAAGCCTTTAAGAAGGAGTTGAGGTCTGAATTCTTTCCTGAGCACCTTCATAGAGCAAAGAGGAGGGAATTCGATAACCTCAAGCAAGGATCAATGACGGTTCAAGAGTATTATCAAAAGTTCTAAGAGTTGTCTCGCTTTGCGACAAACCTAGTTCCTGATGAAGCTTCCAAAGCCGACAAGTTTGAGCGGAACCTTGAGCGTAGCATTAGGGACCGACTAGGAGGACAAGAGTTTGCCACACTAGCCGCGGTTTACTGTCGAGCCAGCAACATTGAAAGGGTCATGGAGGAAAAGAAAGCTGTGATGATAAGAGAAAAGCGAAAAGGCACCCAGTCTGATGCAGGCCAAGGATTCCCTAAGAGAGGGAACTTCACTAACTTGCAGCCCAGACCCAAATCTTTTGGGAACCTTGGAAAACCCCTAAGCACAAACTCTCAAGGAAGGCAGTCCGTGAGGTGCTATTTCTACAAGCAATGTCGCCAAGATCACCCCGGGAAAGATTGCAATGGCAATCCCGTTCGCTGCAACTTCTGCAACAAAATGGGACACCGAGCTTATGAGTGCTACTCCAAGGAGCGACAATCTCAGCAAGGGAACCAAACTCGCCATGGAGGAATGCCTGCAAGAACCACAGGCAGTTATGCAAATTCTAACCGCGCTCAACCTGTCACCCGACCCCAAGGAAACCCCAACAATCAAGGCGTCAGTAGAACCCCGATCAATGGAGGTAACAATCAAGTTGCATCAACTAGCACCGTTCAGGGAGGAAATGGGAACCGAACTGGGAGACTCTTCGCCATTGGCCGTGATGAAGCTGAAAGGACTGAGAACGTCGTCACTGGTACATTTCTAATCAATTCTGAACCCTCTTATGTTCTATTTGATTCTGGAGCATCTCATTCGTTCATAGCCAATTCTTTTGCACCCACTCTTTGGCTTAATCAAAGTGAAATGATGGAAAACAAGTTCATGCAACCATCAAGAGAAGTTGTGAAATGTTCAAAAATCTTTAGGAATGTGTCCATAACAATAGTGGGGACCGATTTTCTTGTTGACCTAGTCGAGTTTCCCTTAGGAAATTTTGATGTGATATTAGGAATGGATTGGTTGAATAAACATAAAGCTAAGATTGATTGTTGGCAACAAAAAGTTTCACTGAGAGGACCGAAAGGAGTCCGAATTACTTACAAAGGAGTGGTAGTCAAACCCAAAGTAAAATTAATATCTGTCCTTACCTTAAAATCATACATGAGGAGAGGATTCCCATTCATATTGTGTCACATTCATGATGTGTCCATCGAGGGTCCGAGAGTCGAAGATGTGGAGGTAGTACGGGAGTTTGAGGACGTCTTTCCTGAAGAGATTCCCGGCATGCCCCCGCAAAGGGAAGTAGAATTCCAAATCGACCTTGTTTCGGGCACTGGCCCAATCTCCAAAGCACCTTATAGGATGGCACCAAAAGAACTAGCTGAATTTTAGATCCAATTAGAAGAGCTTCTTGACAAGGGTTACATTCGCCCAAGTGTATCACCATGGGGAGCCCCGTTTTTGTTTGTGAAGAAGAAGGATGGAAGTTTGAGGTTGTCCATTGACTACCGTGAATTGAATAATGTGACAGTGAAAAACCGATATCCCTTACCCCGAATTGATGACCTATTCGACCAGTTGCGTGGAGCAGGAATATTCTCGAAAATAGACCTCAGATCCGGATACCATCAATTAAGGATAGCGGGAGGAGATGTACCAAAAACCGCCTTTCGAACTAGATATGGTCACTATGAGTTCACCGTAATGCCGTTTGGTCTTACAAATGCACCTGCCGTGTTCATGGACCTGATGAATCGAGTATTCTGACCATTCTTGGATAAGTTTGTAGTAGTCTTCATCGATGATATCTTAGTATACTCGAAGAATAAGGAGGACCACGAGGAGCACTTGAGACTAGTTCTTCAAACCTTGAGGGACAACCAATTGTATGCTAAATTGTCGAAATGCGAGTTTTGGCTAGAAAAAGTCTCTTTTCTAGGACACGTTATCTCAGGAGACGGAGATTCAGTTGATCCAAGCAAAGTGGAAGCCGTATCCAATTGGCCGACTCCGAAGAATGTCACCGAGATCCGTAGCTTCTTGGGTCTAGCTGGATACTACAGGCGTTTTGTAAAAGATTTCTCCAAGATCGCCCGACCGATAACTTCGTTGATGAAGAAGGCAAACAAGTTTCAATGGGACGACAACTGCGAGAAATCATTCCTGACTCTCAAAGGGCGATTAACAACCGCCCCAGTGCTAGCACTACCAAATGGAAATGAAAATTTTGAGGTGTATACCGACGCATCCAAGAACGGTCTAGGATGTGTGCTAATGCAAAATCGCCGAGTCATTGCTTATGCATCCCGACAACTAAAGCCACATGAGGTTAATTACCCGACTCATGACCTGGAATTAGCCGCCGTTGTCTTTGCCCTCAAGATATGGCGTCATTTTCTTTATGGAGTCACCTTCAAGATCTTTTCCGACCACAAGAGCCTAAAGTATATATTCACCCAAAAGGAGCTAAACATGAGGCAAAGAAGGTGGTTAGAGTTGATCAAAGATTACGACATGGAGATCCAATACCACGAAGGAAAAGCAAATGTAGTGGCTGATGCTCTCAGCCGAAAGTGTGTGCACTCGCTATGTGGAGCTATTTCACGAATGAAACTAAGAGAGGAGATCCAGAACATGGGCATCAACGTCATCTCTAAAGGTGACGACATGAACGACTTCACCCTATCACCCGACCTATACGATGAGATCCGTGAGAAACAAGCTGGAGATGAAGTGATTAAAGCAAAGAAAGCAAAGATTGGGACCCTGAATGGAGAAGGTTTCACCATCAAGGAGGATGGGAGCATTCGCTACAAAGCAAGATGGTGTGTACCTCAAGACTCCGAGCTAAAGAAGATAATCATGGAGCAGGCACACGCTACACCCTATTCAATGCATCCGGGAGGAGACAAGTTATACAAAGACCTTAAAAAGACCTTCTTCTGGCCAAATATGAAGAGAGAAGTAGCAGAATTCGTATCACGATGTTTGACTTGTCAAAAGGTGAAAATCAAGCATAGGAGACCTTAAGGGTTACTACAGCCTTTGGACATCCCAGAGTGGAAGTGGGGCTCGATCTCAATAGATTTCATCACCGCCTTGCCAAGGACCAAGAAAGGAAAGAACATGATTTGGGTAATTGTGGATCGATTGACGAAGTCTGCACACTTCATACCAGTGACAGATACCTGGAACAAGAAAGAGCTCGCCATGGCTTACAGGAGACACGTGCTAAAGTTACACGGAGTTCCAAATAGTATCATTTCAGATAGAGATTCGAGATTCATTTCCCGATTCTGGCAAGAACTACAAGAGTCTTTAGGGACCAAGCTAAACATGAGTACCGCATTTCACCCCGCAACCGACGGTCAAACTGAGAGAACAATCCAGACTCTGGAAGACATGCTTAGAGCTTGCGCTCTAGAATTCAAAGGTTCATGGGAGGACATGCTAGACCAAATTGAATTTTCATACAACAATAGTTACCATGCTAGTGTCAAGATGGCACCATTTGAAGCCCTATACGGAAGGAAATGTAGGAGCCCTGTATGTTGGAACGACCTCACAGATAGTGTTGTACTTGGACCGCAGATGATTCAAGAAATGATCCAACAAGTCCAAGTGATACAACAAAAGATGAAGGCAGCCCAAGACAGACAAAAGAGTTATGCGGACCTTCACCGAAGAAGCATCGAGTTTGAAGTTGGAGATAAAGTCTTGTTACGAGTGTCACCAATGAGAGGAGTGATGTGATTTGGTAAGAAAGGAAAGTTGAGCCCCAAATACATAGGTCCATACGAGATATTGGAGCGTGTTGGACAGGTAGCCTATCGTCTGGCGTTACCACCATCATTGGACCGAGTCCACAACGTTTTCCATGTTTCCCAGCTCCGTAAGTACTTGAGCGACCCGTCGCACGTTTTAGAACCCGAGGTACTAGAACTCGATGACTCGTTATGTTATGAAGAGCGACCCGTTCAAATCTTGGATAGTAAAGTTCGAAAAACCCGAAATGGAGAGACCCGTATAATCAAGGTGCTATGGTCGAACCATGACACCGAGGAAGCCACTTGGGAAGCCGAGGAGGCCATGAAACTGAAATACCCAGAGCTATTTGAGGTAATTATCTAGTTACGAGGACGTAACGTCCCCTAAGGGAGGTAGGATGTAATACTTACATTTTATCCTTGCATAGCTAGGAATGTTGGTTCACCAATTGCTGTTGATAATAGAGTTAGCTGCGATTGTTGAGGGTAGTTTTAAACTTCGAGGACGAAGTTTGTCTATAAGGAGGGTTGATTGTAATACCCGTAAAATCATCAAATAAAATAAAAAGGGAAATTTAAAGATAATAATAATAAAGTATTATAAAGAATAAAATAATAAGAACTAAAATGGGAAATTAGTAGCGGTACAACTGTCACGTAACCTAGAATTTAATCCGACTTCGAGACGATAATCTAAAAACGCTTTCATCGTCAAACGGTAAAAGAATTTATAATAAAATATATTCTTTAAATTTATTTTAATAAGAGAGAGCATTATATATATATATATATATATATATATATATATATATATATATATA
>JAIUZE010035687.1:0-10131 GCA_022085475.1 Heliosperma pusillum | reverse complement strand
TGTGTTTTAATCTAAGCCATCAATCTCCAAAATCTAAGGGCTTCTAAGAGGACTCATGGACTCACTCTTTTGGGGTGGACTCATTTAATCTCATTCCTATATATATATATATATATATATATATATATATATAGATTTAGGATCCGGTGGAAACAGTCACTCGGTACAAAAAGTGGAAACATGCTAATAAAAATCTACGGCTCACACAAACCAAACCAAAACTCCCTGTCATTCCTCTCAACTCCCCTCATACATCAGCACTTCTTAATTTCTTATACTCCAGCCACCACTGCCATCAACAATTTTGGACACACGACCACCACATAAAACCACTTCCACGACCACCACATAAAAACACTTCCACGGCTACTGTGACACCCTCGAATTTGCGGAAAGATAAACAAGTAATTTAAATAAATAAAAGATGAGAATACATTTTTAATAGGTTCACTTTAGTGAAAATCGGTAAATTTTAAAAACGGAACCTATCATTAAATATATTCATCGAAACAAAGGTGTCTTAAAGAAAAAGGTTCAACAAAAAGGAAATAATATTATACATAAAAAGTATCCAAAACGGAAGACATATCTCCCGTATAAATACGGAAATAAAAGAGTGTATAATAATATACAATCCTAAGAACCGAATATAGGTCCAAGGTAATACTTCGCTCGCTAGCTCGTCAATGTACCCAAGTATGAATCACAAACCTGCCAACCGCATTAAATATAAACACGGAAGCCACAGTCAGTGGGGGAGTAACTCCGAGTTCTCCCAGCCACGAAATGTCGAGTTTAATAAAACATGAATAACATAAAAGAGATGTATATGGAAAATACAAAACCTTAACATATACGATATGCTTTTCATGTTATGAAACAAATAACTAACATATAACTTAACATATGAAGGATAAGCTACTCATGCAAGCTATCATGTGAATCGGTTAACAAACTATACCACGAGGTAGGGAAGTTGGTATGCTGGCTCAGCGGTTACATTTAAAACATGGCCCTGATACACTCAAACCCTAATCATACAAGATATCATGTGAATCAGTTAACAACCGGTAATCCAAACTCTATCAACCGTAGCCGGCTTGCATCTCACCTTCTAAGATTCATAGAATCATCAAACATGAAAGACCAATACGTCTAGAAACAGACATAAGTTCTTAGTACAGTCAATAGTCGACTTCTGTAACTCGAGGCTATACCACAAGGTAGGATAAACATCCTAGTCCTAGACTGATCAGACCTAGCGACAACAGCTAACCCATTCCCTGTCTCATGACCAAAAGTACATGAGAATCTATACTAGGAGACCCCCTAAGCAGAGTTGGCTAGTACTTAAGCTGGCTCCATTCCCAAAGTGGAAGCAATTAGGCAGCCATGCCCCGGCTTGGTATCAAAATCCCAGGCCAGTGACACAAAAGCTATCAAGCGGTGAACTATATACTCGTTAAAGATAGTAAGGCCTATCAATGTCATGGTCCAAGCTACTCATTTAGAATTAGAATGGTCAAGACGCCATATACTCATAATTCTCTATGGGTACTTAGTCAACACGACACCAACCATATAATCAAACAGTCACGGGAAAAATTTCCTATCATGTGACTAATTGCATATAAATCATATTCAAATATCATATCGCCTCATATCTACTAAGGCTCATTCATTCATTCATTAAATAAAACCTTACCTGAAGACAAATCCCCGACCCGAGTCCCGCGACGGGTAATCAGTCAAAACGGGGCTGACTAGATCATAGTTTGACCAAACCCGTTTGGTCAAACCGGCTAGAAACAGAGTCTTAGCCATTTAGGCTTGAACATAAGAACATCATATTCATTTCATGCTATTTTATTCTAATTTCTAACATGTGAATTATTAATTCTTACGAAACCCGCTTGACTTAAGGGATATCACATTAAACTACAATCTCATGCTATAATTTCTAACATGTGAGAAATAATAATATTATGAAAACCGTTTAATTAAATAATTTACTTATTAAAATTTCCCACTTGCTAAATATTACAAAACATAATATAATAATAACAATAAACTCAAAAACCGTCACAAGCCCAAAGGAGGCTCACGGTCATGGGCTGGACCGGGCCTGGACTGGGCCCACGGCCTGGTTTGGGCCTGTTTTGGTCAACCATTTCTAAAATCGTTTCTTAATAATTCTTGCATGCTTAACATATTTAAAACCCGTCAAAACAACAACAAAACAATCAAGTATCGACACAAGCCCAAAGGGCCAAATAACAGGCCAACCTAGACCAGGCAGCCGGGCCTGGTTTGGGCCGGAACCGGCTCTGGACCGGTCTGTTTCTCGGCCACCAAAACAGCCACCTTCTCGGCCACCACTCACGGCCACCACCAACAACAACCCCAAATTTATTTCTAACATGTTTTAATTAACAACCATCCATTTTAACAACCAATTCAACCATCATTCATACAAAAATTATGATTATGAATAAATCATCCAACATGTCAAAAACACTAAATATGTTCAAAACTCATAAAAATTAATAATAATAACAACCTAGTATGTTACTACTTAAAACCGTAAATAATAAAAACAACAACAAAAACAAAAGTATGTGACATTAATTCGTCGAGTAACTCGGTAATCGTTACCTTAGCTAGCACAAAACCAAGTAGCACCAAAATAAGACCTAAAAACCCGTCTACTAATCTTCTTCTAAAATATATGAGTCACCAAACTCGTCTTCATAATCTTCTCCTATAAGAAATGACAAAAATAACATTATTAGTATTAAAACTTGATTTCAACAATTAAAGTGTTGAAAACGATTTTGTCGGAATTGAAAATGAAACGTACACGGAGATGAAGAGCGGAGAGGAGACTCTAGAAATATAATTTAGAACGGAGTTGGCCAAGTAACGAAGGTTTTGTGACGATTTTGCTCAAGAACGATCAAGAACACCAAGAACAATGGTGATTATATTAAAGAAGGTATTAAGTAGATATTAAGTTGATTTAATGTAAAATGAAAAGATAATTAGTGAGTAAGAGGGGAGGGTTGGACCGTGTAATATAGAGGATTAATGGGAGTCGGGTTTTGAACTTGTTGTTACGGGATTGACTCGGGTTTTATAAATATATTATGGTAAATATCTAGATATTATTAGATATTATGTTAGTTTAATCAAATATCTAGATATTATTAGATATTATGTTAGTTTAATCAAAAGAAATGAAAATATCTAATCCTAAGAGAAGAGAGGGAGAGGCGTGTGGAAGAGGAAGAATCGGGTCTGTTTTTAAGCGATTTGTTGCTGAATTTAAGTTGACAGATCGATAAAGTTACAAATATCTTAGATATTTGTATTAGTTTAATCAAAGTAATCAAAAGATCTAAAATGAGGGAAAAAGGTGCTTTGGGCGTGTGGCACATGTAGGAGTCGGGTTTTGGGTTTGTTTCGGGACTTAAGTTGACTCGGGAATAGTTAAATGAGTTCGGGTTTAAACCGTATAACCTACTCTTTAATTCCAAATAAATTCAAAATAATTATATTAAATTATCATAAATTCAAATAAATCGTAATAAATTAAAATAAATTAAATTTATTATTTTTCAAATATAATTTCGGTCTTTCAAATTACGGGTTGTTACAATCACCCCTCC
Source organism: Heliosperma pusillum (assembly GCA_022085475.1). Classification (NCBI taxonomy): domain Eukaryota; kingdom Viridiplantae; phylum Streptophyta; class Magnoliopsida; order Caryophyllales; family Caryophyllaceae; genus Heliosperma; species Heliosperma pusillum. The sequence continues at coordinate 6,463 of JAIUZE010035687.1, read as the reverse complement.
TTTTAAAAAGTTTCGTCCTCGAAACTTAGAAGGAGGAATGTGACATATATGTAGGTCTATTTCAAACCTTTTTAAAATATATTTGTAATAAAAATACAGGGTCTTATCAATGGGGCGGAAGGTTCTCGTCTGCAGTTAAGAACATCGACGTCCCAAGTCAAAGACTTTAAAAGATACATTTTCGCATCAACAAATGAGAAAACTAGTTATCGAACGTCTCCAATAACGAGTCTCAACACTCCTTGACGGTAAAACTACTTGAAATCATCAAACATTTCCAAAAGCTTTTAGTTCAAAAATTCTATAGTAAAGGTAATAACTCTACTATCTATGCCTAAAATTTCTAACTAAAGCTTCTAATAATCTATCTATAAGAGATGATATTCGATAGAAGGAACGGAATATTCGAAAGAATAAATCGAATAGAAAGAGGGAAGAAAGAAGGAGATTTACCTCAAGCAAAGAGCTCGGGATATTTAGCTAACATTTTAGCTTCGGGTTCCCAAGTTTCTGCTTCAACGTTTCCACAACGCCAAAGGATACGAACTAAGGGTACCACTTTGTTTCTGAGTTGCTTGCTAGCCCTTTCAAGTATACGAATCGGCCTTTCTTCCAAAGCCAAATTAGGTTCCAAGTCCAACACTTCTTCTTGAATAATATGACTCGGATCACTAATATACTTCTTCAATTGAGAAACATGGAACACATCATGAACTTTACTCAAGTTCGGAGGTAATTCCAAACGATAAGCAACGGGACCAACTCTCTTAAGCACACGAAACGGTCCAATATATTTAGGACTCAACTTTCCCTTCACTCCAAACCGTTTCACTCCTTTCATCGGTGACACTTTAAGGAATACTCGGTCATCAACATCAAATTCAAGTGGTCGACGACGGACATCGGCATAGGATTTTTGTCTATCTTGAGCGGCTTTCATTCGCTCACGAATGACTTGAACTTGATCAATCGTTTCAGTCACTATGTCGGGACTCAACATATGATCATCCTAGACTTGATCCCAACAAACCGGACTACGGCACTTCCTACCGTATAAAGCCTCGTACGGTGCCATCTTTATAGAAGCATGGTAACTGTTGTTATAAGAAAATTCAACCAGAGGCAAACACTTCTCCCAAGAAGCGTGAAAGTCTAAGGCACAAGCCCGGAGAAGATTTTCAAAAGTTTGGATCATCCTCTCGGTTTGACCATCAGTAGCGGCATGAAATGTTGTGCTCATCAACAGTTTACTACCCATGGCTTCTTGTAAAGCAGTCCAGAATCGGGAACAGAATCTCAGATCACGATCTGAAACTATATCTTTAGGCACTCCATGGTAACGCACTATTTCATCCACATAGGCACGGGCTAAGACATCTATCTTCCAAGTTTCTTTGATAGGCACGAATCTGGCACACTTGGTTAGACGGTCTACAATAACCCAGATGGCATCCTTTCCACTAGAAGTTCTAGGTAAAGCCATCACGAAGTCCATAGAAATAGACTCCCATTTCCAAAGAGGAATTTCCAAAGGTTGTAGCAAACCTCCGGGTCTTTGATGTTCGATCTTCACCTTCTGACAAGTAAGACATTTACTAACATACTCCTTTATGTAGAGTCTATTGATCGAATACGAAAGAGGGGGGGTGAATTGAGTATTAAAAACTAGCCCCACTTTTTCGATTTAAATGATATGTAATTAATTATTTGATCTTATGAATTAAAATCAACTAATTAATTAATCAAAGTAAGCGCAAATAACGAAATAACGAAAAGTAAAGAGATAAGAGAGAGGCACACGATTTTTAAAGTGGTTCAGTTTCACACGTTGAAACCTACGTCCACTATTCTCGATTAATAATTTTTAGTACCTTTCTACGGATTACAAAAATTACCAACCCACTCGTATAATCAACACTATGATTATAACTCAAGGTGAGTATCGCTAAATACTCTATACTATCTTACGCTAATAAGAAAGTACAATATAACTCACACAAATTCCCGTTAAAGAATTGTAAGCTTATAATGATGTAATATTATCCAATAACGTATTTCACTCAAGCGATTGATAATAATTGATGCACGACTCTTTTAAAAAACAAACTCTAAAAATAATAAATATTTGCTCAAAGGTTTGCTTTAAAACGATTTTGGAAAATCAACACAAGTAAAATAAATAGCCGTGTGATGTATTGTGTTTCGTGTGTATGTCGTGTATTTTACAATTGATATGTGAATGAGTATTTATAGTAGAAGAATTATAGTAGATCTAAAACCCTAGTATAATATTTAATAAAGATACTTATCTTTCCATAAAATAATATTTGCTTGTCTTTTAGAAATATCTTTATCTCAAAATATTATTTGGTTTATCTTATAGAAATATATTTATCTTGATATCTCAAAATATTGTTGTAAAGATATAGTAGAATCCTAAATTAGGTAAACTAAGGAAACAAGCCTAAGGAGGCCGGATTCACCTAGCTCACGAAACCCTAGGAGGCACGCAACCCTAGGAGGCACATACTAGGTTTCCACGAAACCCTAGATGGCTCCAACCCTAGGTGGGCTAATTAGGTTAACAACAAATTGAGATAGAATATATTAGAAACCCTAGGTAGCATGACAACCCATAAGTTGTATTACTAACCAATAGAATCTCATAAATATATTCCCCCTCTATTAAAATAATTGATTAAATATAAAAATTACTCTTTCACTTTTGAAAACATTTCAAAACATTGTTATTTGCCAAATCATGCATCAATATTTTATCATCCAAAGTCATAGACTAAAGCTATAACTTTTGAACATAAAATCTCTCGAATGGAATAGTTACCGAACTGACGACCTATACTATCTAATCTTCACAAAGATCTTCAGTATACGGATCATCTCTTCATCTTGATCACAAAGACCCTCCATCTCGAGTCTTGTGTAGTTTTATGTAGATCTTGTTTGAAGCGATTTTCTTTAAAGTTATGCCTGGTTAGCTATAACTTCCATGTTCACTTCCAAAGTTATTCCTGAAGTTGTTATAACTTTGTCTCACAAATTTTATCAAAGTTATGCCTAACTTTGATCTTTCTTCTCATAATTGTTGCTAGCTATAATAAGACTAAAGCACACAATTACACGCATATGATATATCGAGTAAAACATATTATTACGTAAACGCATGTCATTATCAAAACTATGAAATTGGTCCAACAAATTCCCCCTTTTTGATGATGACAAGTCTCATATGATTTCCTCAAGATGTCTTCTTAACAATGTGACTAAGTATGGTTCCCCCTCAACAAAGCACTCCAAAGTTATAGCAACTTTGATTGCAAGAACAAAACAACTTAGCCAAAGTTATAGCTTGAGAGAATTTAAGAGATAACGAGTCTTGACAAGGAGCAAGCTTAAGCAAAGACTCAAATCATATCATTTCTTCCCCCTCTTGGCATCATTGAAAAGACAAGAACAAAGACATGAAACGACTAGAATAACACATGTCAAGGCAAGAAATAGATATGAAAAATACGCAATATAAAACGATATATACCAAGCAAAATAAAGTGCAAATGTTGATTAAACTAAAAACCACAAAATATATTGTTAGTTGCCATTGGGCCGAAGAGACAATGTCAAAATAAGCCAAAATGGGCCGAATAGGATTAGTAGTTTAAGAGTTAAAATAACCAAGGATAGAAAAATCAAGGCATTGTGGGTAAGTGGATGAGGCTAGGGTGCTTTATAACCGGGCCTAGTGCGGTACTCAAGAGTGGATAAACGGTCAAGGCAAGAAGACACATGTGTAGCTTGAGCGGTGAGGCAAACGTCAAAGTTCCGGACTTTCAACGAGAGAGCCTCCGTCGCATCGTATATGGTACGCATCCCCTCACGCATCTCCGTTCCGCTCTTAACCAAAGACCTGCCTTGGCTCACCAAGAATGTCATTCGATCCCTTTGCCTATATACTTCTTGCTTACAATCAAGAATGTTCCGTTCTAGCTTAGCAAGGCGATCATCCACACCATCCATCCATGTCCTCATCTCATGACTCACACCCGACCCACCTTGGTCACGGGTTGAGTTTGAGGAGCCCATTGCTACGGTTTGAACAACCGTATCCAACACCGTCTCAATTTTCTTATCCTGCGCATCCAAACGCTCCATGATACTACCAATGAACATATCCAATTTTGACTCGATCACGGAAAAATCAGCCCCACCCGACATTAAACCAACCGAACCTCCTTTCACTAAAAACAACAATTCCGGACCATTAGCATCAAGCTTCATAAATTTTAAGAACGTATCACACATTTCATCTTTTACGGCGACCCCATAATTTTGCACATTAACAACTCCCTTTGACTCGAAAAGCCGAGACAACCACATGCCATACGGCAAGTCAAGAGTAGAGTAAAATTTGTCTTCCGTCACCGAGAAAGCGGTTTGTGAAATACGATTAAAAACAAGAGAAGGTAAATTAACCCGGTTTCCTTCCAACCAATGCTTAACGACCAACATCTCATAGCAAGCAATTTTGTCACGTCCGCCCCATCGCGGAATTACAGTATTCCATAAAAAATTTAACAGAAATTTCAGTTTAGGAGAAACACTACCCGCCAACACGCAACTCGACACCGTCGCCCCAACATCAAAATATTGCTTAACCTCCAGCTTAGCCATGTCCGTCAGTTCCTCCCATGACGTACTCGGATTGATTTTGATTCCATCATCAGGAACTGAAAACAGAGTACAAAAGTCCGTCACGGAAATCGAAACTGAACGGCCATTTATGACGGCATGCAAGACTCCATTGTCTAAAGAAACAAAAGAAAAGAACTGAATTACCTCAATCGGATACACCGGACCCGAAAACTCAGCCACCATTTCCCATTCTTGGAAATTCAGAAAATCAGAAAATAATCCCAAAGCTCTATACTTGTCACACCAAGCCTTAGGATAGTGCCGACCACCGTGTATTCCATATTGAGCAACCCGGTTCACAAGTTTTCTTTCGTCTTTTGTAAGACGGAGTTTATCAATTCCCAAGGATGTTCCCCGGAAACCGTGTCAGTGGGTTCGTTTGGAACATCTTCTTGGAGTCTACCTTTGCCTTTATTTAACCGTCTTCTTTTCGTACCCTCGAGACCCGCACCCGACTCGGTTTGGTTTGGGTTGGGTGATTGTTGTGTGGGAGGAGAAGAGGTATTTTTAGGCATGCTTGGCTTGGGAGTTTTAGGATTTGGGTTTTTCGCAATTTTTGATCTAGTGGAAGCCATTGTTGAAGGTTGAAGGTTTGGGTGTTTTTGTGTGTTGTTTTGGTAAGGTAACCGTGAGGAAGGAGAAGGGTAGTAAAAAAATTGGTTGAGTAATTAAGATGGTAAAAGTAATAGGTGTAAGAGGGTAATTATGATTGTGTAAGGGTAGGTGTTGCTTTTGTACTTGTGCACATGGGTGTGCCGTCACAATTGATGTCTTTCCCTTTTTTTTTTTTTTTCAATTTGAAATTTGGTAGGAAAAGAATCTTGGGTGGTTATTTTTGTTGAGATATGGTAAGGATAGAATTTGGTAAATAAAAAATATGGAAAGGTTATTTTGTTTGAGAATTTCGGCTAGTATAGGATACATAGGTAGAATTTGGCTCAATTTTGGAAAGTGAATAAGATAAGTTTTAGGCAAATAATGTGGTTCATAATTCAATTTCCATAAAACACTAAATATGCAAGATACTTACGTAAAATATATTATATTAAACACAAATATACTAGCAATGAAATATGCGGACACAGTCATACAATCTCGTCTTATTCTAGCCAGTCACGCAGGTTCACAAAATAAATAAGATGAATTTAATTGCTACCGATTAAACCAATTTCCAACCGCAAAATCTCAAAACGTCTTCTCGCTAACGCCTTTGTTAAAATGTCAGCCCATTGATTGTCAGTACTACAAAATTCGAGTTTAATGTTGCCCTTTTCTACATGGTCACGCAAAAAATGATGTCTAATGTCTATATGCTTAGTACGAGAATGCTGAGCTGGGTTCTTAGAAATAACAATAGCACTCGTATTATCACAGAAAACAGGCATACAACCAACATTAACACCATAATCACATAGTTGTGGCTTTAACCAAAGTAGTTGAGAACATACCAGTCCTGCAGCGATATATTCGGCTTCTGCAGTAGACAATGCAACCGAATTTTGCTTCTTTGAGCCCCAAGTAATTATGCATGGTCCAACAAAAGTAGCGAATCCAGAGGTACTTTTTCTATCTAAAGAACATCCCGCATAATCTGCGTCTGAATATCCTACTAGATCAAAATTACACTCAAGTGGATACCACAAATATAAGTTAGATGTACCAATTAAATATCTCAAGATAGATACGTTTAACTGCAATCATATGTGATTCCTTAGGGCATGATTGAAATCTAGCGCAGACACATACACTGAACATA
>JAIUZE010035686.1:0-15957 GCA_022085475.1 Heliosperma pusillum | reverse complement strand
TTGTGTTCGGGATTTACGCTGAATCGGGATAGTTAAATGATGTTCGGGATTAAACCGTAAAAGGTATTCTTTAAATTCCGAATAAATTCAAAATCATTATATTAAATTATGATAAATCTTAATAAATCTTAATAAAAATAAATTAAAAATATTATTTTTTTAAATAAAATTTCGGTCTTCAAACTTACAAGGCGAGTCGGGAAAAAGTCAACGAAAGTCAAAGTTGACTGAAAAACGGGATTCTCATGGAATCTCTCAAAAATTCCAAATACGAACTTGGAATTTCAAAATACGACTCGTAACAATAATTTTTTTTTTAAAACTCAAGTTTTGCTGAAAAGTACTCGTAAGATATTTTACTAGAAAAATTGGGTACTTTTCGGGTTGTTACAGCTTTAGACGGACTTCGGTTAAGTATAAGAGCAGCTGACAAAAGAGCAAAACCCCATAGTGAATCAGGTACTACCGTGTGACTCATCATGGATCGAACCATATCAAGTAATGTTCGATTTCTCCGTTCGGACACACCATTTAATTGAGGTGTTCCAGGTGAAGTTAACTGCAATACTATGCCACAGTCTTTAAGGTGTTGATCAAACTCATTTGAAAGATATTCGCCACCACGATCTGATCGAAGTGCTTTGATCTTTCTTCCCAGTTGGTTCTCAACCTTATTCTGGAATTCCTTAAATTGTTTAAAGGACTCACTTTTATGCTTCATTAAGTAGACATATCCGTATCTACTCAAATCATCCGTGAAAGTGATAAAATATCTATAGCCGTCTCTTGCGTAGATTGACATCAGTATGTATGAGTCCTAATATGTCACTAGCACGCATTCCAACACATTTGAAGGAAATTCGAGTCATTTTGCCGATAAGACATGATTCACACGTGCCAAATGATTCGTAATCAAATGGGGAGATAGTCCCATACTCAATGAGCTTCTTTACACGTTTTTCATTTATGTGTCCCATACGACAGTGCCATAGATAAGTTTGATCTTTGTCACCAACCTTTACTTTCTTATTATTCACATGTAATATGTCTGTGGTTTGATCTAAGATATAAATGCATTCATGGAAACTGCTTTGCCATAAACCATTTCATTCAAAGAGAAAATACAGCTATTGTCTTTTATTGAAAATGAAAAACCGTCTTTATCAAGCACGGAAACAGAAATAATTTTCTTAGATAAACTGGGTACATAGTAACAGTTATATAAATACAACTCAAATCCACTCGGGAGTTAGATTACATATGTTCCCATTGAGACTGCAGCAACTTTTGCTCCATTCCCGACTCGCAGGTCCACATCACCCTTTGCGAGAGGTGTGATGTTTTTTAGGCCCTGCAAATGATTACACAGATGAGAACCATGATAAGTGATATTTTGTACTAATGTATCCCCCGTTTTAGCTCGATTTCTATACGATTTATGCACTTTGTTAAGTGATTAACGAGCTAATATTGCTATTCTAGTTGTTTTGCGTGTTTTGACTCGTTTTATAGGAAATGAAGCGGTTTTGCTATATTTTTTTACTTTATGGAGCAAAGGCACTAGAATACAAGTTTTCAAGGAACCGATGATAGCCATTTCACGATTTGACTACGATTCCGCTACATCCTTCCTCGAATGGACTTATCTTGGACTTTGACTTCGTTTCTCAAAGGAAAACATCAACCCAAGTCAAAGGAGGACTAGCCCAAGCCCAAGCCCAATTACGTATTACATTGACCAAGACCAAGGAATAGGATTCCGTGCCCAAAGACGAAATTGGAAGAGACGGAAAAATCCATCAGGGTTACATACCTGATCGGATTACCACATACCCGATCGGGTATGTTTGCTGATGAACGTCTCTTGGCTCTTCTTCTACCAAGCTTAAATGGAGTGATTAAAGGCTTTGTCTAGGGCATGAATTTGGATGAAATGCAGCAGCCAAGCAGCCCTATAAAAGCCAAGGATCATCTCAACATTTGACACACAACTTAGAATACAATTTACACAACTCACAATCTAGCATTACATCTTTCTTTTATACAAGTTTTAGTTCATAGTTTATGCAATTCTAGACTAGTTTTTACAGCAATTTCCTAGTACTTCTCTAGTGTTTCAATAAGTATTTGTCATTACATTGGGTTGGATATTTGTTCTTTACTTTCATTCTAATATAATCGTATTTCAATCTCGGTAATTCTGTATCCTTTACTTATGCAATCTTCATCATGAATTTTAATCTAATTAGTATTGTTCTCATATTTTTGTTGTTAGGAAACTCATCTAAAAGTAATCTAGTCAAAACCGAAATATTGTTTAACATGTCATATTGTATTTTGCCTAATCATATAATCATGAAATTCATCATTAGAATCATTATTAATATAATCACCGTAATCATTGTAGTACTTTTATTTCATAGTTTAATTTCCTACATCTTTTTCTTATTAATTTACTTAATCACATAAATTAGATATAACATTGTAAGATTATCATTGTGTAAATACAATAAATAAAGTTGTAATATTGAAATGATTTACTAGTTAAAATGAATTAAAAGAAGAGTCGATACCAATAGAACCACCTAGTTTGGTTCTTCCTTTGGTTGTGTCAAATTTTATAACTTTGTTTAGTGGCCATGAACAATTGTTTGTATTAGTCAATTTCCGTCTTTGTAACGAGAGTTGGGATGGGAATTAGGACTACCAATAGGGGTTTAGTGACCTAACCATGCTGAGAGGACGTTAGGACCCATTAAAAAGTCGGTACGAATCCGAGAGGAATATACCGCTACAAGGCTTAGACAATCGTAGTAATTCTAATGTTGGTATCAATAAATCTTTTAAATCGTTTTACATGAATTTCTCTTTCACTATATCAATTTGATTAGATAGTTTATTTTACCATTTTAGATAGTTTATTTTATTGTTGTTTAGTTAGTTTACTTTACCGGTTTTTTATTATCGTTCTTAGATAGTTTATTTTATTGTCATTTTATTAGTTTAGTTAGGTAGCCTTTCAATACTTGTCATTTTAATTATCGTCAATTAGATTAGATTCATTTTATTGCAATTTACATACTTGTCATTTAAATATCGTCATTTACATACTTGTCGTTTTATTTTATGTTAGTAGTTTAGACAACCACCTCAAATGACTCGAACTTAAATGAAAATCACTCCATAGCAATTCATAGTTAACACGTACTCCCTGAGGATCGACACCCTACTTCCCTAATTACATTCCTTATGTTGTTAGCCTAAGTGTGGGTAATTATTTTTGTATCGGGACCGCGACATAACCGATCAAACCACAACCCGTATCAAGTATCCAAGTTCCGAAACTTGCATGGTTAATCTCAATCATATGAATATAAGATGACATACCAACAGGAGTGACGCGACCTGCTTTTATGTCCTCACGGTACACAGGACAGTTCCTCCTCCAATGCCCAGTCTTGTGGCAATGGTGGCACTCAATGTGTTTTTCTTTTAACCGTACCTTTAATCGTCACTAACTTTCCTTTTTGTGTTTTTCTTGTAGGTTGACAAAAATGGTGCTAAAAAAGAAGATCCAAGGTACCGGGTTTTTGAACTTGCTAGTGGGATCCTAAGGGTCCATATGACTTTGATTGCTCTCATTGAGGGTAACCAATTTAGTGGTAAGCCAAATGAAAACCCATCACACCATATCCAAACCTTTTGTGAATTGTGTCAAACTTTTATGAGGGAGGGAATCACCCAAAACCAAATTAGAGAAACTCTCTTTCCTTTATCACTAAAGGGAGAAGTTAAATGGTGGTTCACCCGACGTTTAAAGGATGCCACAAAACCAATGGGGTGGGAAGAGATCATCATCGCTTTTCACCATAGGTTTAAACCTCAAACCACTTTGTCAAACCTATCAATTAATTCACAAAAAGAAAGTGTGGAAGGTTCACAAAGTAATGGGAGAGAGCGAAAGAAAAGCCGAGTGGAAACTTCAAATGATGTTGACACTACCATTTCCTTAGCCTGTCCCGTTCAACCAAACGAAACCACCCCAAAAAGCACTTTATATCGTCCAAAAGCTTTAAACCCATTTACCTCACTAACAACACCTTCTGAACTTTGTGGAGGAATAGGGCATGTACCTCAACGATGTGGGAATAGGCTCACACCATTAAACCCCTTTCACCCACAATTTCGCCAAACTCAACCCACTAATACACCTCCTACAATTCCACACTCATCCTTTCAAAATGATCAATTGATAGCAAAAGTAGATGTCAAGTTAAGGGAAGTAATCCAAGCCCAACATAATATGTATTCGTACTTCTTTTCTAGCTTAAGCTCACTCAAATCAACCATTTCGTCTCTCCAAAAGAGAGTGAAGAGTTGACCCCGTCGAGTTCTTGTGGGAAATATCGGTATACTTCCCTTTAAAAATTCGGATTATAATGAAATTATAACTATATGAATTTCTAGTCATAAATTAAATTGCATAATATTAACAATCGATTGAGAAATAACCTTCGGTCCTAGTAAAAGGCCTAAGAACAAATATCAAAGTAGGTATTCTCCTAATCGTAACACCCAAGATGGTTCAAGAAATGCCTTCGTCGTGCTAGAACGAATACCCAAAATTACTTCTAATTGTGTGTGTATATTGATGATGAATATGAAGATGAATAAGAGAGTTAAAAATCAGAATTTTCTTTTTCTTCTTTTCTTGTGTGTGCCGTGAGATTAGAGTAGCAATTAGGGTTAGTTGAAAAACTTGTTTTTCTTCCCTATATGTGCCGTGAGGTTTTTAGGAAAGAAGAAAACCTAGTTTCCTTATTTCACTCAACCTCTATTAGGCAGTTAGCATATCCTTTAATATGTACATAATATAATATGTATTCTAATTATTACTAGTAATGGACCGTTACATAAACCGAGTAATGCCGGACCAATACACTATAATAATATCGTGTAATACATATCCGCCAACTTAAATATAACAGTTTACATTTAGTTTAGACTAACATTATATACATAGATTAAAAATAACATTTTATATTCAATTACCAGCTAACATTATTTAATCGTTATTAAATAATCGTATCATCATCACATTGACTAATCTTTTAGTCAAATACATCGACTAACCTTTTAGTAATTTAAAAAAGCATCAATATGATTATTTTCTCAAATAATCACATCTCTCAAACACATCCTTTAGGTGTGACTTTTAGGGATCAGTTGATCACCGCCATCTGTATGACAATAACGTCAAACTTATCTAGCAAGCCAACCGTTATCGATAAACGTTAATCAACTGATTATAATACAAAGTATACCCTGTGAACCTTAGCTGTTATCACACTAACTGTGCAGGACACTAGCTCCAACAATCTCCCACTTGTCCTTACAAGTGTATGTGCGATAACCGATTCTCATATCCTTAAATTTCTCCCACTCAATGTAAAACAATTTGCAAAGTCCGCATTCACAAAGGTCGTATTTTACAAGTGATCAGTATCAAGAGTGGTTTTCCCGACTAGAGAGTAACTCAATTGATAAACGAATCATTATTCGAGCATGGCCATGCATTTAAGTTACTACTCCTCGAGTGGCCTTGAGAAATAACAAAACCTGATAAAGGATTGGATATTTTCCTCAACTCGAATCCTGCAGATGTAAGCACAGTATGAAATGACCCAGTAAAAATCTGCTTGGCCTCCTGTTACGGTCGACCGTGAGAAAGAAACCAAAGTCACCCAAAAACTGCCTTAATCTCAAGGGACAGTCGATAGTCAAAAGAATCGACTCTAGGAACACTATGGACGTCCTATCCACGACATGGCACCGAATGTTGTTAAACATTTAGGACTCCATAACGTCGTCACGAATTACAATGTCCTACGAGGTATCCTTATAACTCGTATTTGTGATCGATCAGTCAACAATTTGACTTATGGCTCGTTGAACCCACCATCAATCGACTTAACAATATAATAGCCAGAGTTATCAGCTCATGTAGGCGATTACGGACCAAAAACATATAATGTTATTCAGTTCACTTTGTGGTGTTCAATGTTGTCCATACAATCCACATGAAAAACAAAATATGAAAACAATACGATGAAGTTATTATTAGTATATGAAAAAGATGTATCTAATTCATACAAACAGCTAATACAACTCAGGAACATGTTTAATTCCCATGGAAGTAACGTGCCCTACATGCTTATCATGTCTTAACGGTTTAGTGAGAGGATCTGCTATTTTATCATCCGTAGCAATCTTGTCTATCACTATCTCCTTTTGCTCCACGTAATCTCTTATCATGTTAGCCTTCCGAAGTACATGTCTAGATTTGTTGCTAGACCTAGGCTCCTTAGCCTGGAAGATGGCACCACTTTTATCACAATAGATGGTGATCGGGTCATTCGAACTAGGAACTATGGCAAGTCCTTGTAAGAATTGACACATCTATATAGCTTCCTTTGCAGCCTCTGAAGCGGCATAGTACTCGGACTCAGTCGTAGAATCTGCTATAACACTCTGCTTGGAGCTTTTCCAGCTGACCCCAGCGCCATTAAGAGTAAATACGAATCCAGACTGAGATTTCGAGTCATCCCGATCCGTTTGGAAGCTAGCATCTGCGTAACCGGTTGCGCAAAGCTCAGTCTCTCCTCCATAAGTCAATACCCAATCCTTAGTCCTCCGTAGGTACTTAAGGATACTTTTAACAGCCATCCAGTGTGTTTCACCTGGATTGCCTTGGTACCGACTGGTCATACTCAAAGCATATGCCACGTCTGGACGTGTGCATATCATGGCATACATGATCGATCCTATAGCTGACAAATAAGGAATTCGACTCATGCGCTCGACCTCTTCAAATGTCTTGGGTGCTTGAGCTTTACTCAAATGCATCCCAGACGTCATTGGAAGATACCCCTTCTTGGAGTTGGTCATGCTGAACCTTTCAAGAATCTTATCTATATAAGACTCCTGACTAAGTGATAACATCCGTCGTGATCTATCTCTATAGATACGGATTCCCAATATGCGTTGTGCCTCGCCCAGATCTTTCATCTGGAAATGGTTCTTTAACCATACCTTAACCGAAGATAAGAGAGGAATATCATTCCCTATCAAGAGTATGTCATCGACATACAATATCAAGAAAACGATTTTACTCCCACTCGACTTGACATATAAGCATGGTTCCTCAACCGATCGAGTGAAACCATTTGCTTTTATGACTTGATCGAAACGATGATTCCAACTCCGAGAAACTTGCTTAAGTCCATAAATGGAACGCTTAAGCTTGCACACTTTCTTAGGATTTTTAGGTCAATGAAACCTTCGGGTTGTACCATGTACAACTCCTCCTCCAAATAACCGTTTAAGAAGGCGGTTTTCACGTCCACTGCCAAATTTCATAGTCATGAAAAGCGGCAATCGCTAAGATTATCCGAATGGAACGCAGCATGACTACGGGTGAAAAAATTTCATCATAATGCAATCCTTGCACTTGAGTGAAACCTTTTGCCACTAGTCGTGCCTTATAGGTGTCTGGTTGTCCCTCTACGGAATGCTTTATCTTGTAAAGCCATTTGCACTGAAGAGGCCGAACCTCATCAGGCAAATCAACCAGATCCCATACGTCATTCTCATACATAGAGTCCATCTCGGATTGCATGGCCTCAAGCCATAGCTTTGAGTCGGAACAGGTCATGGCTCCGTTATAGGTAGCGGGTTCGTTACTCTCTAGGAGCAAAACATCGTCTCTATCGTTCTCCTCGACCATACCAATGTATCTGTCTGGAGGTATGGAGACTCTACCCGACCTTCTAGGTTCCTCAGGAATATTAACCGCAGCAGATGATGAAGGAACATCTTCCTCCTTCGGTTGCTCGGTTGTTGGTTCTTGAATCTCCGACAAATCGAAGGTTCTATCACTCATCTTGTTCTCGAGAAACTCTTTCTCTAGAAACTTCGCACTAGCCGCAACAAAAACACGCTGTTCGGTAGGCGAATAAAAGTAATGACCAAACATTCCTTTTGGATAACCAATAAAGTATGTCTTGACCGATCGCGGGCCAAGCTTATCCTCGTGTATCCACTTGACATAAGCCTCGCAGCCCCAAATCCGAATAAAGGACAAGTTAGGGACTGTTCCCTTCCACATTTCAAATGGAGTATTGTCAACAGCTTTAGACGGATTTCGGTTAAGTATAAGAGCAGCTGACAAAAGACCATAGCCCCACAATGAATGAGGCACTACCGTGTGACTCATCATGGATCGAACCATATCAAGTAATGTTCGATTTCTCCATTCGGACACACCATTTAATTGAGGTGTTCCAGGTGGAGTTAACTGTAGTACTACACCACAGTTTTTAAGGTGTTGATCAAACTCATTCGAAAGATATTCGCCACCACGATCTGAACGTAGTGCTTTAATCTTTCTACCCAGCTGGTTTTCAACCTTATTCTGGTATTCCTTGAACTTATAAAAAAACTCAATTTTGTGCTTCATTAAGTAGACATATCCATATCTACTCAAATCGTCCGTGAAAGTGATAAAATATCTATAGCCATCTCTAGCGTTGATTGACATAGGTCCACACACATCAGTATGTATGAGTCCTAATAGGTCAGCAGCGCGCATTCCAATACCTTTGAAGGAAATTCGAGTCATTTTGCCTATGAGACATGATTCACACGTGCCAAATGATTCATAGTCAAATGGGGAGATAGTCCCATTGTCAATGAGCTTCTTCACGCGTTTTTCATTTATGTGTCCCATACGGCAATGCCATAGATAGGTTTGATCTTTGTCACCAACCTTTACCTTTTTATTACTCACATGCAATATATCTGTGGTTTGATCTAAAACATAAATCCCATTCATGAAAACTGCTTTACCATAAATCATTTCGTTAAAGGAGAAAATACAGCTATTATCCTTTATTACAAATGAAAAACCGTTCTTATCGAGTACGGAAATAGAAATAATGTTTTTAGATAAACTGGGTACATAGTAACAGTTATTTAAAAATAACTCAAATCCACCTGGGAGTTGGATTACGTATGTTCCCACTGAAACGGCAGCTACTCTTGCTCCATTCCCCACTCGCAGGTCCACATCACCCTTTACTAGAGTTTTGATGTTTCTTAGGCCCTGCAAATGATTACACAGATGAGAACCACAACCAGTATCAAGTACCCAAGTTCCGAAACTTGCATGGTTAATCTCAATCATATGAATAAAAGAAGACATACCAACACGAGTGATGCGGCCTGCTTTTACGTCTTCAGCATACACGGGACAGTTCCGCCTCCAATGGCCAGTCTTGTGGCAATGGTGGCACTCCATGTTTTCTTTGCTCTTTGTCTTGCCTTGTGAGCTACTGCTAGTCTCACCAGGCCCACTCTTGCCCTTTCCTGGCTTCTTGAACTTCGGCTTCCCTACAGCTAGGTCGGCCTGAGCCTTTCCCTTACCCTTACCCTTGTTTGCAATCATGAGAACGTCCTGCTTCAGGCTCCCACTCAATTTCAGATCCTTCTCAGTCTGTATGAGAAGTGAGTGTAGCTGATGAGGATTTCTCTTCAAATCATTCATATAGTAATTTGCCCTGAATCGGGCAAAACCATCATGAAGTGAATGAAGCATGCGGTCAATGACCACGCTCTCTTTGATTTTGCAATCAAGTGCCTCCAGGTTTTTCGAGATTTTCGATCATATCGAGAATGTGTGGGCTAACCGGTTGGCCCTTCTGAAGTTTCGCTTCAAAGAAGCGCGTGGTAAGCTCATACATAACGATCTGCGGTGCTTTTGAGAACTCGTTAGTGAGCGTGGTGAAAATCTTGTTTGCACCTTGGGCAATGAATCGTCTTTGCAAATTGGATTCCATTGAAAAGATGAGTACGTTCTTTATCGCACCCGCCTCCATAACGAAATCACTATAAGCAAGTGACTCATTTGCTCCTACATTGGGGCCTGGGTTAGGCGGTAGTGGCTCAGTCAAGTACTTGAGCTTACCGTCAGCTATGGCAGCATTCCGTAATGAAGCCTCCCAGTCCGCAAAGTTGGACCCGTTATTCTTCAGTCGCGTGTACTGATTCATGTTGTCCATGAACATCTTAAGCCAGGATTCACGTGAGAGCGTGGCACTTGGCATAGGGGCATCAGCATGTCCAGCCATTTGTTATAACAGTTTTATCGATATAAATGAATGCTACACTGCGAGAAAGGAGATAAAACATAATAAGCATTTTCATCGTTGTAATTAAGTCTAATGCAAAACCGATTAATGCGAAGACTCTTGCATTTATACAATTGACCTCCCTCAAGTATTATATAAATGATCCCAAGACTCAATTTCTGTAAATTGATAAGCCAACTTCTTGGCTAATTCTACTTTTAGAATTCCTGGTCGATAAATTTTTGTAAATTCTATCTTTAGTCCATCATAATCACGAAATATTACTCGGACTATAATGTTGAGGTAAAATAGGTCAACACATACTACTTACCCAACGTAGAAGGGGTCATATGGAGAGTAAGGTCCTATATGCCTACCGACGAAGAAGGGAGTCATATCAGTTTTCCCTATAAAGACTAATCTCAATTTTAGGTTTTAGAGGAAGGTCCATCAGCTTTAATTTTATTCATTTAAGTGAACGAATGATCTAGCATTTTGAGAATGAATAATTTAAGATGATAGCTTTTAGAATTTTGAGTGACATCTGGATGTCCATGCTAATTAACATACAATCTATATGAGTCAATTTTCATGCAATTAAGTAGTAGGTGGTTTGGTTTAGGCGGAATATGATGCAATAACTATCATGCAAAAGAAAAACAATAAGAACGGAAAAATGAAAAACAAAGTACAAAGTCCCAGTGTGGCCTATCCTATCAAAATAGAACAAAAATTACACTTTGGAATCCATCCTTATGGACCCTAGAAGCTTGACTTGATGTTCCATCTTGGTCCATGTAGCGGGAGTGAGCTATCCGATCTCTATCTTTGGTCTTCTCAAAAATACAATTTTTAAAAATTACAAAATATAAACCAAATTACAAAATATAATTAAAAATTACAAAGGGGAGATTCGAGATCTCAAAATACATCAAAGACCATGTTACCATCATTACGATAACACAATCTACTAAGGCCACACTAAGCAATACAAATTACAACCTCTTGTAAAAATACCAAAATAATCCATTCATCCATTCATTCATTCATTCATTCAACAAAATAGAAAATGCATCAACAAAATAAATTAAACATTCAAAACATAATTCATTAATTATGATGATTAATTTATCCAAACCACCTTTAAAATGATCAAAATTATGTGACAATTCCTTAATTGTACACAACAATTTTAATCAACCATAATCAAATTTAATTCATATTATCGGGTATAACATAAATTAAATTCAACATTATTTTAAACCTTTTTAAAATAATAGGGTATCTATCATTGTGAACTTTTTGACAACAACAAACAACATGCATTATCTTTATAATGCAATGAACAAAAACAAAAATAAAAATTAAATTTTTTTTCACTGTTCACGGATGAACAATACCCGTGAACAGTAGCAGGTAAATTTTTTTTTTTTTTTTTTTTTTTTTTTTTTTCGGTTTCTATAGAAAAACATAACAAACACAAAATAATCTTTTTAATTTGATCATGCTAATAAAACTAAATCGGTACAAACATTCAACATCTAATCATTATTAAACATTGATACAAACTAGATGATTCAAATTAACCTTTTAAGATGAATATCCAAATCATGATTAAATCAAAATACTCAACTAATCATAATTGTTTTGTATATTCATATCGAAAAATTTAGCACAATGAATGTTCTTTAACATCCAAACAAATTCCTTTTACATTTCAATTTAATCCTCATTAAATCAAAATATCAACTAATTCATTTTATTATTATCTTAACATATTAAAACAACAACATATATGAATAAAAAAAGGAACCCTAAAAAAAACAACACGGCTCAAAAAAAATTTTTTCTCTCGGCTGGAAAAAAAACTTTCAGCAACTTAATTTTTTTTTTTTCGTTTTATAAAATTATACTAATCATTTGATGAAAAAGACATATAAAATAATTTCATAGCCTAAGGCTCTGATACCACTTGTGGGAAATATCGGTATACTTCCCTTTAAAAATTCGGATTCTAATGAAATTATAACTATATGAATTTCTAGTCATAAATTAAATTGCATAATATTAACAATAGATTAAGAAATAACATTCGGTCCTAGTAAAAGGCCTAAGAACAAATACCAAAGTAGGTATTCTCCTAATCGTAACACCCAAGATGGTTCAAGAAATGCCTTCGTCGTGCTAGAACGAATACCCAAAATTACTTCTAATTTTGTGTGTATATTGATGATGAATATGAAGATGAATAAAAGAGTTAAAAATCAGAATTTTCTTTTTCTTCTTTTCTTGTGTGTGCCGTGAGATTAGAGTAGCAATTAGGGTTAGTTGAAAAACTTCTTTTTCTTCCCTATATGTGCCGTGAGGTTTTTAGGAAAGAAGAAAACCTAGTTTTCTTATTTCACTCAACCTCTATTAGGCAGTTAGCATATCCTTTAATATGTACATAATATAATATGTATTCTAATTATTACTAGTAGTGGACCGTTACATAAACCGAGTAATGCCGGACCAATACACTATAATAATATCGTGTAATACATATTCGCCAACTTAAATATAACAGTTTACATTTAGTTTAGACCAACATTATATACATAGATTAAATATAACATTTTATATTCAATTACCAGCTAACATTATTTAATCGTTATTAAATAATCGTATCATCATCACATTTGACTAACCTTTTAGTCAAATACATCGACTAACCTTTTAGTCACTTAATAAGGCATCAATATGATTATTTTCTCAAATAATCACATCTCTCGAACACATCCTTTAGGTGTGACTTTTAGGAATCAGTTGATCACCGCCATCTGTATGACAATAACGTCAAACTTATCTAGCAAGCCAACCGTTATCGATAAACGTTAATCAACTGATTATAATACAAAGTATACCCTGTGAACCTTAGCTGTTATCACACTAACTGTGGAGAACACTAGCTCCAACAGTTCTAGCCAAACCACCCAAGAGAGTGAAGAACCATTAATAGTCACAATTGACATGATTAGTGAGAAACCTTGTGATCATCCTCTTGGGAATGGAAAGAGTAAGGAGCCCATCTTTAGGTTACCCCACGAACTTTGCAATAATCCTACACTAACCAAGCCAAATCGAGTCCCTACGCAAGAGGAGACATCCCGTCTCGAAGCTTTGATCATGACATTGATAAAAGCTCAAGGGAAATTAGAAGAAAGAGTTGTTGAAACGACAAAAGCAAATGACGAAGCTTTCTCAAGGTTGGAGGCAAGGATTGGCAAGACATATAGAGAAAAAGAAGCAACCAAATATTCTCACAAGGTACCTCCCCTTGAAGAAGGGAAGGTTATCATTCCTTCAAAACTTAAAGATTCAGGTTGTTTTAATATTTCTTTCACAATGAATCTTCGTAAGGTCAGAAATGCATTGTGTGATTTAGGAGCCGCTATTAGCGTCATGCCTTTTTCTTTCTATCACGACCATTGCCTAATACAAATGAAGATTACTAATACTAGCCTTCAACTAGCCGATGGATCTATGCATACTCCAGCAGGAATTGTGGAAGATGTCCTCATTCGGATTGGATACTTCCTTATTCCCGTTGATTTTTATGTCATATTTTCAAAGAAAGAAAGAGACGACTATATTATATTAGGAAGACCCTTCCTAAATAGAGTTGGGGCTTGTATAGATGTGCAAGGAGAGAAGATCACCTTTGAAATGGATGGATCAAGTGCCACTTTTGACAAAAAGGGGAATGTATTGAGTGTAGGAGATGGTGACCTCGAAGCATTCAAAGCTTCGGAAGTATTTTTGAATGAGATTGCCATGGATGTTGGCAAGGGTAAATGAAAAATTCAAGGACGAATCAAGCTACAAGGAGCTCAAATCCCTTCACAAGGCTTAAGGAGGGATTCACAGTCTAGCATGACTTAAAAATGCGCTTGTTGGGAGGCAACCCGTCTTTCTCTTTATTTTCTCTTTTATGCATTCTTTATTCCACTTATTAGACAATGATTTGGTCTATTTTTTGGACTATTTTTTTTTGGATTTTGAGTTGTAATAGTTAGGAAACAATTTTCGTTTTACTTGTTAATTTCGTTTTTTTATGCATGCTTAGTTGATAGTTTTTCGTACTTGGAATTGGAGGACCTATTGAGACGAGAAGGAGCTATCCTTGGCCCATGTTGCCAAGATTATTGGGGTTAGTAAGTATGTTCAAGGACATAGCCAAAAGGTAAGAGCAAGTAGTAAAGAAAAAAAAGAAACAAAATCCGGACCAGCAGACTTCCTCGATCGGATTCCTGTATACCCGATCGGGTAAGTTGTCTGCTTCGTATTTGTTCTAATTTATTCTATAAAACCAACTTGCTCCCCTTTGCTTGCTGCCATATTCCCGTGTTCTTCAACTTCAAAGCTCAAAATCTCTCAAAAATCTCCATTTCTTAGTCTTTTCTTACAAAATTTGTCACTATAGTTCATCCAAGGCAACATCTAAGCATTATCAAGTATGTTAATTCTACTTTAGTTACTTCAATCTCTCTATTTTGAGAAATCCAACATGAACAAACCCTAACCCAAATTTTGGGGGTTATTGATTTTACTTGAAAAACTTGTTTAAATTGGATTTGTAATGCTTTTTACATGATATAGAGTGAATGTTAGTGATTAATTAGTATGCTTACTATGATTTGAATGCTCATTTGACAATTAGGATACTCATCTTTACTATATGCTAAGAACTTATGCTTAAGTGGTAGTATGATGCTTGAATTCATGCTTTATACTATGAACTTATGATCTTATTATGTCAATTTAGCATTAGTACCTTTGAGTAGTGGCCAAACTCTTGATTCAAGTATAATATTGCTCATCTTGGTGACATATTGTTATGCTTAAAAACATCAATTTTTGCTCAAAAGTAGCATAATAATGTTTCACTAAGGTAGCTATACTTGAATTTGTGCTTAAAGCCTAGTATTATAACACTTATGCTATCAATTTGTGTTTATAATGAAGTGTTCTAATACTAGCTTCCTTTAGCAAATGGCACCTACAATAAGGAGATCAAAGAGGGCAAGAACCTCCAACCAAGGAGAAAGTAGTAGAGCCCATGAAGAAGATATAGAAATGTTAGAAGCAGATGATCAAACCGGGAGTCAATAAGAACAAGGAGCTATGCATGATCCTGACTTTCCGGATGTAGAATTTAGTTCAAACAAGCAATGGCAAAAATGGTGCATTATTAAAAGCAAAGGTATGAGAGCTACAAAGTTCCTAGATGTTTCTTCTTTAAGACACATGAAGCTTGTGACACCCTCAAATTGCGGAAAGAAAAAAAATTATTTAAATACATAAAAGATGATAATATATAACAAGGGTGTCATAATAACAAGGTTCATTACAAAACGGAAATAATATTCTACAAAAGAAATATACAAGACGGGAGACATATCTCCCGTACAAATACGGAAATAAAACAAGTGTATAATAATATACAAACTATGAACCGAATATAGGTCCAAGGTAAATACTTCGCTCGCTAGCTCGTCCATGTACCCCAAATATGCATTCACCACCTGTTCGACCGCATTAAATATAAACACGGAAGCCACAGTCAGTGGGGAGTAACTCCGAGTTCTCCCAGCCACGAAATGTCGAGTTTAATGAAACATGAAAAACATAAAAGCAATGTATAAATAAAATACAAAACCTTAACATATATGATATGCTTTTCATGTTATGAACCAGTTAACTAACATATAACCTAGCATATGAGAGCTAT
>JAIUZE010035684.1:0-10494 GCA_022085475.1 Heliosperma pusillum | reverse complement strand
CATCCTAGTCCTAGACTGATTCAGACCTAGCGACAACGCTATTCCATTCCCCGTCTCATGACAAAACAGTACACAAGAATCTCGACTAGGCGACCCCCTAGACAGAGTTGGCTAGTACTTAAGCTGGCTCCATTCCCAAAGTGGAACTCTTAGGCAGCCATGCTCCGACTTGGAGATAAGCCCCCCAGGCCGGAACACAAAAGCTATCAAGCAGTGAACTATATACTCGTTAAAGATAGTAAGACCTATCTATGACATGGTCCAAGATACTCATTTAGAATTAGAATGGTCAAGACGTCATATACTCATAATTCTCTATGGGTACTTAGTCAACACGACATATATCATCCAATCAAACAGTCACGGGAAAAACTTCCTAACATGTGACTAATTGCATATAAAAATCATATTCAAATAACATATCGCCTCATCTCTACTGAGGCTAATTCATTAATTAAATACAACCTTACTTGAAGACAAATCCCCGACCCGAGTTCCGCGACGGGTCATCAGTCAAAACGGGGCTGACTAGATCTTAGTTTGACCAAACCCATTTGGTCAAACCGGCTAGAAACAGAGTCTTTACCACATAGACTTGATCATAAAAATCATCATATTCATTACATGTTATTTTATTAAAACTTCTAACATGTGAATTATTAAATCTTACTAAAACCCGCTTGACTTAAAGGATATCAATTTAAACTATAATCTCGTATTATAATTTCTAACATGTGAGAAATAATAATTTTATGAAAAACCTTTTTCATTAAATATTTTACTTATTAACATTTCCCACTTGCTAAATATTACAAAACACGATAAAATGGCAATAACTCAAAAACCGTCACAAGACCAAGGAAGGGACCCACGGCCTGATTTGGGCCGAGACCAAACATGGGCCTGGACTGGGCCCACGGGCTGATTTGGGCTAATTTGGCTGTTTTGATGGACTTTACTAAAAACCGCTTCTTAATTTTTCCCGCATGCTTAACATATTTAAAACCCGTCAAAACAACAACAAAACAATCAATTATCGACACAACACCCAAGGACCATCCCCGGACCAAATCCAGACCGGGCTGGACCGGGCTGAACCGGCCTGAACCGGACCTGAACCGGCCGGTTTGGGCTGGTTTTTCCGGCCACCTTATTCGGCCACCACCACCAATCACACCAAATTATTTCTAACATGTTTTAATTAATCAACAACCATTTTAACATCCAATTCAACCATCATTCATACAAAAATCATGGTTATAAATAAATCATACAAATATGTCAAGAACACCAACATATTAAAAATTCCATACAACATATAAATCATACTACTTATCATGTTACTACTAAAATCATAAGTAACAATAATATGAACTAAAACAAAAGATTTGTGACATTAATTCGTCGAGTAAATCGGAATTGTTACCTTAGCTAGCAAAATCAAGTAGCACCAAAAAATAAGAACTAAGAAAATAAGAAACCCGTCTTCTAATCTTCTCCTAAAATATACGAGTCACCAAACTCGTCTTCAAAATCTTCCCCTATAAGGAATGACAAGAAAAATATTTGTTAGAATTAAAACTTGATTTTCCATAATTAAAGTGTTGAAAACGATTTTGTCGGAATTGAAAATAAACCGTACTTGAAGATGGAGAGCGAAGAGGGGATTCTAGAAATATAAGTTAGGACGGATTTGAATAAGAAATGAAGGTTTTATGACGATTTTGCTCAAGAACGACGAAGAACGACGAAGAACGACGAAGAACGATGAAGAACGATTAAAGAAAGTGTTAATTAGATCTTAATTTGATTTATTTTAAAATGAAAAAGTAGTTAGTGAGTAAAGTGGGGTGGGAGTGCCGTGTAATTATAGGGAAAAATGGAGTCGGGTTTTGAAATTGTTGTTACGGAATTGACTCGGGTTTAATAATTATATTACGGTAATTAATTAGATATTAAGTTAATTAAATCAAATATCAAGATATTATGTTATTGTAATCAAAAGAAAGGAAAATATCAAGCTTTAAGAGAGGGTGAGAGTGCCGTGTGGTTTAGGTAGTAGTCGGGTCTGATTTTAAGCGATTTGCGTAATTTTCGTTGACGGATCGATAAAGTTACAAATATCTTAGATATTCGTATTAGTTTAACCGAAAGAATTAAAAGATCTTCAAGTGAGTGGAAAAAGGTGACATGGGCGTGTGACTCATGCCAAAGTCGAGTTTCGGGTTTGTTTCGGGATTTAAGATGACTCGGGAATAGTTAAATGACGCTCGGGTTTAAATCGTAAAACCCTCTCTTTAATTCCGAATAAATTCAAAATAATTATATTAAATTATCATAACTCCAAATAAATCTTAATAAAAATAAATTAAAAATATTATTTTTTTAAATAAAATTTCGGTCTTCAAAAATTACAAGGCGGGTCGGAAAAAGTCAACGAAAGTCAAAGTTGACTTAAAAACGGGATTCTCATGGAATCTCTCAAAAATTCCAAATACGAACTCGGAAATTCCAAATTCGACTGGAAACAACAAATTCCAATTTAAAACTTAAATATGCTGAAAAGTATCCGTAAAATATTTTTACTAGAAAAATAGGGTACATTTCGGGTTGTTACAGATTAAGTATCCGCTACACATTTGGTTATTACTAGCTTGACTTAAAGCTCCACATGACCAAAAATCGTTTGTCCACTTTCTTACCCAAATTTCCCAAGCCTCTTCTTTACTTCTCTAATGCTTCCTACATTACATTTTGATCATGATTAGTCTTACTTAATGATTTTGGATTGTCTACCATACTAGACTGCGGGCACATTCTTATAAGTTGTAGATAGGAGAGTGTCACTTCAAATTTGAATCAATATTTCCTATTTTACAAAAATTTGAGTGAAGAGTGTACCGTGAGAGTCCATTGTCAAAAGATCATGCAAGAGCTGAAAAAGTCCAAGGAATATTTTCTATGCTGCGCCGTTATGTAAATCTCAACCATGATTCGCACTTTCCTTCGCCCTTGTTGTTTCGGGTTTGTGATTCATCTACTTGTAGAAGCTTACTTTTTGAGATTTGTATGATAGATTGATCATTGTTTGCTACCCTTGTCTTGGTTATGATTGTTGATACGGTTGTCGCAACCCTATCAAAGATAAAACCTAACGGTCTCAACAAAATGCAGTAGAGGCAGTCGAGTATCGAATCCACAGGGAGAGGGAATCCTGTAACTTGCTATGTCTGTCGAAGTAACAAAATCTGGGGGTTGGTTTAAGTAATTTTCTAACACTACAAGAGAAAAGGGAAAGAGAAATAAGGAGCGAAATATCAGAAAGAAGAAGAACTAGGATTGTCGGTTCTTCATGGCATCTAGGGTCATGATAGAAATCAAAGTAATATTCAAACAGGTTTGTGGGTAGTGAAAAGGTCCTCTCGGTCCGCTATTCGCCCTAAGATATATTAACTTAGCTCTCGCCCTCATTAGCAAAATCCCAAAGTTCATCACTGATCTGTCCTCTTCCAATCTCTCGATCTAGGTCAAGGGGTATCAAGTCAATCAATTGAATGCGTCGACTCAAACAATCAAAAGCTATTAAATGTGAAGAGTGCTTCCAAACCTAATCTAAAAACTACTAATCAATTCATCTTACCTAAGCCACGGTTCCCCTAAATCCTAGCAAAGGAATTAGCTACGCATAATAGGAATAAGAACAACAACAACAACAACAACAACAAATAAGGAACAAAGAGACATAGATAAGTAATTAATTGAATTCAAGAACAATAATACCGAATTAGAAAGAAGAAGAAAGTCAGAAGAAGTCTTCCAATTCAGATCCAAAATAACAGTCAAAACTAAAGTTTAGGGTAAAAAGTTGTTGTCTAGTCTCCACTCTAGAGTAAGGAGATGATGTCTATTGTTACGTAGTTTCACCCTTAAGTAGAATCACAAATTACAAGGCGTCCAATGCTTAATACACTATCTCGCAAAGCCCATTAGTATGAAACCACTCGATCGAGTAGAAATTGTTGTCCAAATCACTCGATCGAGTAGCCATAGTGCTCGATCGAGTAATTGCCCAAATCCATCAGCTCGATCAAGTAGAATGGTTACTCGATCGAGGTCTTCTAATCAAGATGTGGTCGATCGAAGGCTTTTATAACTCGAACGAGAATTTTGCTCATGGACTTCGTTCATTCATTCCTTCAACACGACTCCATGCATTCAGAGACACCAAAATTCCTTTCCGACTCACTTATGCATGCTTGAGGAGCTACAAAATGGCTAGTTTTCCGTCATTCTGGTTCATATCTGCAAATATTACAAAACAAACCAAAGTAGACTATTCGGGGGATATTTGTAGTGTAACACTATTAAATGAGCATGGAAATGCGTGCAAAAATGGCCTAAAAGGTCTATATAAAATGCACGCATCAATTGTTATGTTTGCTTGAGGACAAGCAAGGGTTTAGCTTGGGGGAGTTTGATAAGTGATATTTTGTACTAATTTATCCCCCGTTTTAGCTCGATTTCTATACGATTTATGCACTTTGCTAAGTGATTAACGAGCTAATATTGCTATTCTAGTTGTTTTGCGTGTTTTGTCTTGTTTTATAGGAAATGAAGCGGTTTTGCTATATTTTCCTACTTTATGGAGCAAAGACACTAGAATACGAGTTTTCAAGGAACCGATGATAGCCATTTCACGATTTGATTACGATTCCGCTACATCCTTCCTCAAGTGGACTCATCTTGGACTTTGACTTTGAACTTCAAAAGGAAACATCAACCCAAGTCAAAGGAGGACTAGCCCAAGCCCAATTACGTATTGCACTGACCAAGACCAAGGCATAGGATTCCGTGCCCAAAGAGGTAATTGGAAAAGACGGGAAAATCCATCTTGCACACTTACCCGATCGGATTTCCACTTACCCGATCGGGTATGTTTGCGGCTGAGACGTTACTTGGCTCTTCTTCTACCAAGCTTAAATGAGTGATTAAAGGCTTTGTCTAGGGTATGAATTTGGACGAGATGCAGCAGCCATGCAGCCCTATAAAAGCCAATGATCATCACAACAATTAGACATCAACTTACATACTTTCAGACACAACTTCTTACACAAATATACACTTTAGCATACCTTTACAATAATCTAATAGTTTATTTCTTTCATACAAGTTTTAGATTATAGTTTATGCAATTTCTTAGTATTTCTCTACTGTTTTTATAAGCTTTTGTTATTGGGTTGGATAATTGTTCTTTACTTTATTTCCTACATAATTTGCATTCCAATTTTGGTAATTTTCTATCCTTCACTTATGCAGTTTTTATCATCATGAACTTTGATCAAATTAGTCTTGATTTTATATTATTGTTATTAGGAAATTCACCTAAAATCAATCTTGTCAAAACCTAATTATTGTTTAGAATGCCACCTTTTATTTTGCCTAATCATATAATCATGGAATTCATCACTAGAATCATTATTAATATAATCACCTTAATCATTGTAGTACTTATATTTTATAGTTTAATTTCCTACATCTTTTTCCTATTAATTTACTTAATCACATAAATTAGATTAATTCTAACATTGTAAGATTAACATTGTATAAATACAATAAATAGAATTGTAATATTGAAATGATTTACTAGTTAAAATGAATTAGAAGAAGAGTAGATACCAATTGAACCATCTAGTCGTTTCTTCCTTTGGTTATGCCAAATTCTATAACTTTGTTTAGTGGCCATGAACAATTGTTTGTATTAGTCAATTTCCGTCTTTGTAACGAGAGTTGGGATGGGAATTAGGACTACCAATAGGGGTTTAGTGAACTAATCATGCTGAGAGGACGTTAGGACCCACTAAAAGGTCGGTACGAATCCGAGAGGAATATACCGCTACAAGGCTTAGACAATCGTAGTAATTCTAATGTTGGTATCAATGAAACTTTTAAATCATTTTGCATGTATTTCTCTTCCAATATATCAATTTGATTAGATAGTTTATTTTACCGTATTAGATAGTTTATTTTATTGTTGTTTAAGTTAGTTTACTTTATCGTCATTTTATTTCCGTTCTTAGATAGTTTACTTTATTGTTATTAGCTAGTTTATTAGTTTAGTTAGATAGCTTTTCAATATTGTCATTTAAATATCGCTCTTAGTTAGATTTATTATATTGTCACCTGGATCAGTACACTTCCCCGATCGGATCCGTGACAACCCGATCGGGTAAGTTGTCTGTTTCTAGTTGTTTCTAGTTTTAAATATTGTCATTTACATATCGTCATTTACATACTTGTCATTTACATACTTGTCATTTACATATTGTCATTTACATACTTGTCATTTTATTTTATGTTAATAGTTTAGACAACCACCTCAAATGACTCGGACTTAAATGAAAATCACTCCATAGCAATTCATAGTTAACACGTACTCCCTGAGGATCGACACCCTACTTCCCTAATACATTCCTTATGTTGTTAGCCTAAGTGTGGGTAATTATTTTTGTATCGGGCTCGCGACAAGCACGGTCACTGTACCCATCCTTTTGGGGCTCGTCTTCTTGATCAGCATCATCTTGTACATAATCAGATCGTCTATAAATCAAACGCAAATAAACAATAGTTTGTATAGTTTAAATCATTATTTTGGTTCCTAGTATCATTCTAGAACCATTTTCAGATTTTTTTGTTTTAAACTTGTTCTTAGTGAGTAACGAAATATGGGTAACTCAATAGAATCCTTCTTGGTAATTAAAAATTACAGATAAACTTCATGTTGGGTAATAATTTCCTAAAATTAAGGCAACTGTACAAAAACGTTACAGACAAATTTGAACGGCAAAAAAGAAAAACCCAATAAAAAAATAACGTTGATGCAAAATGCTCAACAAGAATATGTCCAACAGTAAGCGCCGCATCAAGAACAAATGCATGCTTAACAGAAAGACCTAACTTAACAAATGACCCAAACTAGTTAGTGAACTCAGTCAAAGCATATACCTAAGGATAAGTCACCAAAAAATTATCAAGAATTTGATATCAAGTTCCCCAAAATCAACTAACCACCATGTTTTAAAGCACTCATTTCTTTCATAAATTTCAGTATAATTTTTGAAATGTAGTGTTAATCAACCATAACACATTTGTTGATCATAAAATTTGCACGTACCGTAAAACAAAATGTCACAATAATACTATTTCAAAACATAATATATCATTTTATTTGTGTTAATCTAGAAACCATGTCAGAATTATAGTGATTAATTATCACTGCTGCAAGCATTCAATATCACGCTTTACTAATAACAATATCACAATTTTGTCAGTGTAACGAGACATTAAAAAGATAATGTAATGATATGTGCTTTAAAATTAATATGTATATCTACATCACTCGATTAGTGAGTACTACCTATCAATTTCTCTGTTATACAAATTCAATTTCGTAATATGAACCCTAATTTATCAGAAGCCTAATTTGTCAGAAGTAAACATGGATCACAATTTTGTGAAATTTAAATAACACTAATCTTCACATTCAATATCACATAAACAAACAACAGTATCACAATTTTTTCATTATTAATGTCATAAACAAAACCTAATTTTCGCGATTAAAACAAAAAAAATCTAATAAAACAACAACTACAATCGATCATAATAATTAGTTCAACATGTCTATATAATCACTAGAAAATGTTTAAATCATGTATAACTAAAGTATTTAGAAATTTAAAGCAAAAATATGAAAGTATCACAAATCACTTGACATTTAGTTCAATAGTTTTTACGTAATCGTATTAAATTCATCAAATTCAACATACATTCAACAATATCAAATAAAATCAACGTGAATTATCAATTTAACACAAGTTATACTAAAATCGCAAAAATCAACAAAAAAAGGAACGTACCTAAACGATTTTGGAGATAAATCTAGTGAGATTATTCAATGTAAATGAACGAATTAGTCCAGAAACTGAAATAGAGTCGATAATTTATCATTTGAGCGAGATTTTGGAGAGTTTTTGTGCTATTGAGAGTATTTTTGTGTTTCCTGGATGATTTAGGTCAAAGTTTTAGGAGAGAGAAAGTAAAAGGTGGGAATTGTGTTATGTGAGCAGCTTTTGTTTGTTCAACTTGACGCCTACGTGGCTTAATCTCAGCGGTTCATTATTTTTAGATCGGATGGCTAGTATAAGGACTCACGGACTCAAATATTTAGGTGGACTCACCGGATCTTGCCTCTATATATATATATATATATATATATATATATATATATATATATTATAGGTATAAACGTTCGATTTTATTTTTGTAAAATTATTTGATATAAAATTTAAATAAGTAAAGGTAAAACTTGACATTGACTATAACTGATTTCCATTTTCCACCCAACCCATTTTCTAATCAATCTATTTCGACAGTTCATTTCTCGTCTAAAGAACATCATTCACCCCAAATGATGCCAAAATACCATGGACACGTGCCCAAGTAAATCAAGAAAGTTAGACAAGGCTTCATATGCGTCTAACACGTTTACGCGCGTGTCCGACAAGTATCGGGGTCGGACACGGTACGGCTGCTTCAGAGATGTGTATGGGCTACCTATGTGGCTCGTAGTTGACTAATTGCTACCTAGCCAGCTTCTTTTTTCACGCTCATACTCCTTTGGTTAGCGCTTGTGTCTTGGGCTAGCCTATTTTATGCATCAGACGTTTTATTGGACCTTTTCTTTGCCTTAATTTGTTATTGCATGCGATGTCTATCTTTATTGATAGGCTATATTGAAATGTTAACAAGTTCTTTGTTGGTGATTTTGATCACTTGGTCATTTAAGTGCATTCGGGTATTCAAGTCAAAACCGGCTTGAGCTCGTAATAGATATAATGTGAGTCGGGAATACGGAGTGTATGCTCATGTAATCGTATATCGAGTTCATGGTTGTAATGGATAAGGAAATGACGAGTTTATTGTATATTTGTATCAACTCGTTATTTGTGTTGAGTTTTATACTCGGTTTTACTAAGTGTTATACTTAGTGTTTTGCATATATAAAACAAGAGAGTCATAACCTCGATCGGGGTGGCCTACCCGCGATAGGGGTTGGGTGTCTAATACTCTCTAATTGTTTAAATGTACCCAGATAACCCAAACCCCGATCGGGGAACTCAAACCCTGATCGGGGTTGTATTGTTCTGGGAATTTGTTCTGTTTTACGCGCAGTTTTCTTATTTGATCATTGGGTTTCAAATGAAACCAATGACGGTAGTTTTGGGTTTTTTCTCATGTACTTATCCATTAGTATTTACATATATATATATATATATATATATATATATATATATATATATATATATATATATATATATATACTAATGGATAAGTACATGAGAAAAAACCCAAAACTACCGTCATTGGTTTCATTTGAAACCCAATGATCAAATAAGAAAACTGCGCGTAAAACAGAACAAATTCCCAGAACAATACAACCCCGATCAGGGTTTGAGTTCCCCGATCGGGGTTTGGGTTATCTGGGTACATTTAAACAATTAGAGAGTATTAGACACCCAACCCCTATCGCGGGTAGGCCACCCCGATCGAGGTTATGACTCTCTTGTTTTATATATGCAAAACACTAAGTATAACACTTAGTAAAACCGAGTATAAAACTCAACACAAATAACGAGTTGATACAAATATACAATAAACTCGTCATTTCCTTATCCATTACAACCATGAACTCGATATACGATTACATGAGCATACACTCCGTATTCCCGACTCACATTATATCTATTACGAGCTCAAGCCGGTTTTGACTTGAATACCCGAATGCACTTAAATGACCAAGTGATCAAAATCACCAACAAAGAACTTGTTAACATTTCAATATAGCCTATCAATAAAGATAGACATCGCATGCAATAACAAATTAAGGCAAAGAAAAGGTCCAATAAAACGTCTGATGCATAAAATAGGCTAGCCCAAGACACAAGCGCTAACCAAAGGAGTATGAGCGTGAAAAAAGAAGCTGGCTAGGTAGCAATTAGTCAACTACGAGCCACATAGGTAGCCCATACACATCTCTGAAGCAGCCGTACCGTGTCCGACCCCGATACTTGTCGGACACGCGCGTAAACGTGTTAGACGCATATGAAGCCTTGTCTAACTTTCTTGATTTACTTGGGCACGTGTCCATGGTATTTTGGCATCATTTGGGGTGAATGATGTTCTTTAGACGAGAAATGAACTGTCGAAATAGATTGATTAGAAAATGGGTTGGGTGGAAAATGGAAATCAGTTATAGTCAATGTCAAGTTTTACCTTTACTTATTTAAATTTTATATCAAATAATTTTACAAAAATAAAATCGAACGTTTATACCTATAATATATATATATATATATATATATATATATATATATATATATATATATATATATATATATATATAGATGCAAGATCCGGTGAGTCAACCTAAATATT
>JAIUZE010035683.1:0-24731 GCA_022085475.1 Heliosperma pusillum | reverse complement strand
GACGTAGTCTCTCAAAGTGTTAACAAAGGACAAGTAATTAGCAACTAGCTAAACAACGTCTAGAGGTGTTTCATCCAGGGACAACGCCCGCTAGCTCACACCCGAACCCAAAATAGCATAAGCAAAAAGCCATCCATGCAAGCAACCTGTTCATTCATGAAAAACATGAACGCCACAATCAGTGGGGAGTAACTCCGGGTTCTCCCAGCCATATCACCTTTAACGTACATATAAGGGAAATACAAAAGTAAAGAATGCATATATAGATATACATGTGAGATACAATAAGAATAGATAGGCAATTCTATAGATAATGATAAGAACATAAGAGGCACAAATCCGAATCCATCATGATATTCAAAGACTCGGGAAAGACACCCTTATGGCAACCCGAATACGCTCACTAGGGCTTGCATCTCACCGTTAGCGGTATAAGATTGATAAGATTGAGACTCGACAGACAAACCAAGTCAAGTCATGCGATGATCACAATAAATCCAACATATTATCATCAATTCACGAACCAAGACATTGACGGTGTCCAATCATGCAATGACCATGAATAATATCATGAAATCACGCATTCAAAGAACGACGACACAAGACGACATCTCTCACGGTAAATGAAACGCACTAGCATCGTGTACATGGCAAGTATGATTAAAAGGCATCCACGAGATCACATTTCCCTGAACTCATACACGATCACATTTCGTATATGTAGACTAATTTCCTTCTGGTAGCACGACGATAATAATACGGTCCTAGTCTAAACCTGGCCAGGATCTCGGAATCACGTTTTCCGATTCGACATGCGATAACGTTTCGCATCCAAGACTCGGGCTTACAATATATATGCCGAGTACCCCAAATTCGGTAGATCAATTCACGAAAGAGGCGGAAAAACGAGCTCAAGCCTCATAACAAGCGGTACGCTACATGCAAATAACACCACCTCGCAAGTACACAACATTTGACGGCCGGGGTCGAACAACGCATAGCGTTCAACTCCCAACAACGTCGTCGTATGCCCACTAACACATGCATTTAAGCAGTAGGATACCTCTCCGTTCCGACATTCCAGCCTTACGAACGGAAAGGTAGCCAAGGGAATGAGAGTACAAAGCACAAGACAAAACAGTGCTCAAACCGTAACATTTGTAAAAACCGACTCAAAGTGGGACATAGCAAAAACCGTCACAAAACATGTGGTACAAGCGAATAAAATATCATATATCCAAAACATGAATATTATAAGACTCTACGTAAAATTTTACGATAAACGGATCATGCGAACTATTATAAATTACGAGATTTAGAAATTTCAATAAGAAAACACAGCCGTGTTCCAGGCCGGGCAGGGGACCGATGGCCGGTGGGCCGGCTCAGAACACAAGGCAAAAACTAAAATCATAGAAAACAGGGGAATGTAGTCTAGGCCGGTCAAGAGGGAGGCGGCCGGTACCCCGGCTCGGAGCACAACACTAACAAACACAAAATCACAAGTTTGGAAACTATCAAAACAAGGGTCTACTTCAAACGGTCATAACTAGAGTTCTAGATATGGGAATGCAGAAAGTCCAAGTTGAGGTGATAGCTTATCCTCTTACGGTTCCAACGAATGGTCACAAGCCCAAAACAAGCAAGTAACAAAGGAGATATAATCATTCTACGAAAAAGGGTCGGTGCAGGAAATTCCCAGCCGGGCACTGAACCGGCAGCCGGTCCTTCGGCCAGGAACCCCATTCCACCCGAGAACAACAAACACCATTCCTATCATTTTCAATTCTCCTAATTCACTTCTAATAATTATCAGCAATCAATATTCATCATCAACAATCATCAAATAACAACAATCATAAATCATAACATGATTCCTAAGCTTCTAATCGTATTCTAAATACGATTTCTAACATATAAAGCATGCAAAACACGTAAATGATACCGAGTAACCCTTCACCGTTACCTTTATGCGTCTTTAATCGATTACTTAGCTTTCCAAGTAGTCTCCACCTACAATTAGGTAATAAAAGATGAATATATTTCACCTTGAGAAAGACGGATAATTTAAAAAGCGAGAAAGACGATGATTTTAATATCAAAACGGATAGAGGAAGGTAATAGGAGAAGAATGAGACGAACTTACGTGAATTCTATCAAGGAACGAATGAGCTAGGCGAATTTTAAGATCGAAATCAAAGAGGGAAAGCTTTGAGATTTCTTAAGGAGGAAGAAAGATGAAATGTGTTTGTGTGAATGAATATTAGGTTAAGGAGTATGAGGGAGTATAAGTAAAGGGTGAGTCGGAAAAGTTAACGAAAGTCAAAGGCGGCTCAAAAGTCAAGAAAAGTCAAAGACGACTTAAAATTCAAGAAAAGTCAAAGACGACTTAAAATTCAAGAAAAGTCAAAGACGACTTAAAAGTCAAGAAAAGTCAAAGACGACTTAAAAGTCAAGAAAAGTCAAACTCGCATTAAGACGGGATTCTCATGGAATCTCGCGGAAATTCCAAATACGAACTCGGAAATTCTAAATTCGACTCGGAACATAAAATTCTAAATTAAAACTTAAATTTGCTGAAAATATTTCGTAAAATATTTCTACTAGAAAAATAGGGTACATTTCCGGGTGTTACATCTTGCATGTTGTACTTGCATTTGATCATATCATGAGTGGTTTCCTGAATATGGAGAGTAAGTGTCTGACCGGAATTATCTAGCATAGATACCTTCCGAGCGTGGTCACGCGTTTTCAGCTTACTCCTCCTCAAGTGGCCTTGAGATTTTAAAACAACCCTAACAAGGGATGGACAATTACTATCGCACTATTCCCTTCGAATAGCCACAGCTCATCATGACTTAAAAGATGGCCATTTGACCCCAGTTACGAAGGTTATAGAACATAAATCAAAGTCACTCTGAAGCTGTGCCACCTTAGGCGAACAGTCTTTAGTCAAATAATTGACTCAAAAAGAAAACTATAGTAGCTCTTGCCACAACCAGGTTACAAGAATTGCCAGAAATCTATAAGTGGTCACTGCCCGACAGATTATCCCTTACAGTCTGTCTATGTGATCGACTGGTCATCCCTTATGACCTTATGACACTTGAACTCGCCATTAATCACTCTATTCACTTGGAGACGTCACCTCATATATGCAACTAGGGGCTAATACTATGTTAATCCAGTCCACTTTAATGGGGTCCAATATTTTCTCTACAACCCAATTGGAGATAACAAAGCACAAAAACGAGTTTTAGAAACTCAAACGATAAATGTGATTATCATATATGAAAAATCAACACAATGTTATTGCGTCATATCATATAATCTAAAGTTTATTTCGTCCATGACAGTTCATGACGATCTTATTAAATGCAATAAAGGCTTGGTTAATGAATATACCATGTATTCATTTATTCCAACCTTGTGAATTGCTTTTTCCTTTCATCCAACGTTATTCTTAATAACATGAATTCATCTACGTACATGTCTACATCTCTATCTAGTGTTGGGTTCTTTAACTTGAAAGATGCTCTCACTCGTTATCATGATAACTAATAGGTATTTAGGTGAAAGGATCTACCATTAGCTCCTTGTAAGCCACCTTATCCTCATCATAATGTACTAGGTCTTTATTTGAATAATTTCTTATGATCGACTATTCAATTATCCTTTTATTTGTTCGCTTCTTGTATAACAAAAGTACGCCTAGGATTTCAATAAATCCTTATAAGTTTGGAAATTTGGGTTTGTGTAACCTTTACCACATATGCAAATTTTCTCTACCAAACACAAGAATGAATCCCTAGTTCTCCTTGAGAACCTAATGGATGTTCTTATAGGCTATCCAATGACACTCACGTGGATTGATTTGGTATAGGCTTGCCATGCGCCCAGCATACAATTCATTTAGGTAGGTGCATGTAATGACATACATGATTGGCCTAATGGTGGAAATATTAGTACTCATGTGATCCACAACCCTTAGGTTCAGTGGATGACTATGACCATTTCATAGTAATCCCACTTTCATCAACATGAATAACCTATTTAACTTATTGAAATAGATAAAGGATCTTATCGATATAAGACACTTTTCTAAATGCCAAGCTAAAATCTTTTATTTCACAATACATTTTGATTTTAGTATACATGTTGCCCTCTTTCATCCAGCATTAAAATTCAACCACTCCTGTCAAAAAGCTAATATGAATTCGTCACTCACAATGAGTGATACGTCACTTACTTGGAAGACAATTTCTCCCACTGAACTTCATATCTTTACATGATAGCTTTAACTCCCTTTGAACTTCATGTCTTTACATGAATTTAACTCCCACTGAACTTCATGTCTATACATGACTTTTCGACAATTCGAGTAAAACTCTTCTTATATCTCATAATAGAAAAGATCATCATAACCTCTTGATAGATACCATAGGCTTGTGTCATGTACAAATCCCATTCCAAATCCCTATTTGGACATGTGGTTTTGTTGTGTATCTTGTACACACCTACTATGAGTTATTTTACTGATAATTTGGATCTAAGCATATTTACGCATTAACTTAGCTTTTGCAGACATCTTCATGTCTATCCATGCAACTATAATTGGACAACTCCAAATACATCATTCTTTTGCATAGATTCCATTCAGTTTCATAAGGCTCTTATGTTAGAAAATCAAATTTTTAAAATTTCTAGGTACTTCCACTTCATATATCATAATCTTATTATATCAAGAACATGTTCTTTTGGTCTCGTCACTAGTCTAAGGATTCACCTAAGAACGCTTTCTTTTGGTCTCCTCACTAGTCTTGAGTCTAACCTAAGAACATTTTCTTTCCGTTTCCTCACTAGTTCCTAACTAATTTTACGTTGTGGCTTATATTCTTCCACTCTAGCTTTAGAAAAATACAAATATTTTCTTTAAAGATAGCCTTATGAGCCAAAAACAATTTTGTACTCGTACTCGTGAGTGTGGTATAAGTATCACAACTTGACCTTTAATGATCTATTAAAGACTTCATTGTAAAGACATCAAATCTTAGCTTCGAGATAGACTAGTTCTATAAGCTAAAAAGGTGGACTCATATTCATGTCATTTACCATCTTTATAAGTGGTGTGGCCAATTGGTTTGGTAGATTCCCTACTTTTAGTTCAATAACTCAATTTTGACTTAACAATAGATCTTTCAAAAGAAGAATCAAATTCTTAGTTTTGAACTTATTATAATGATCCAATTATCATAATACTAATATGATCAATTTGAGTCGATATAATTTATGTTATTAGTACAAGTGGTGTATAATGATAATATTTTTAGAACATTAAAAGTTTTCACAAAACCAAGTCACTAAATATTCAATTACAACAATTGTTCTTGAAAATTAAACAAACTTCCATGTCCAACCAGGAAATAAAAAGTTACAAACAACCATATTGTATTCAAAAGAGAAGACAATGTTGAGGCCAAGCTTCCTTAGGTCTTAAACCATGGTAAGCTACTTTTAGCTTCCCTTGAAGAGCCTCCCTAGGCTTGCTTGTCCTTGCCCTGATCCTTGCTTGCATGCCCTAATTACAATAAAAAAAGGGTAAGAATCACAACTTGTATCTTATACCAAAGTTGAGATCATAACATAATTGATAGGGATAAGTATTTACCTACTGGAAGAACCTTTCCAGCTTTGATATCTCCTAGATATTTTGGCATTTGTCCAACGCCCTATGCCATTAAAATAATGGCATTTGTCCTCATAGGAGGCACCCTTCTTGGGCTTCGGTGAGCTATTCTCAATAGCTTTTTCTTTGCCTTTGTAGGTGGAGGGCTTCTTCTCCTTGCTAGCATATTTCTTGAACTTTCTCTTACTGTTGCTATTGATGTTGAGTACATCCTTGGAGGTGTTAACATTTAGCCCCATATCTCTCTCGGCTTGCATAAGCATCTTGTGCAATTCATGGAGAGAGATTTTCATGTTTTGCATATTGTAGTTTACCCTAAACTGCACATATGCCTTGATTTTCCCTAAGGAATGTGGTACTCGATCAGTAACGAGTTGTTCAGGAATGTCAACCCGTTGCAATTTGAGAGTCTCGACATGCTCAATCAATTTGAGTACACGAGGGCTAACATTTTGGCCCTCTCTTAAGTTCATGTCGAAAAACGCGGAAGCCGTCTCATATTGAATGATCCTTAGAGCTTGTGAAAACATGGTCACAAGCTTCGTGTAAATCTCATAGGCCGTGCTCATCTTTATGGAACTCCTTTGGAGATCGGCCTCCATTGAGAAGATCAAAACATTTTTGATTGCGGCGAACTCTTTATGGTAAGCCTCATAGGCTCACCTTGCGCCGGCGGTTGACCTTTCGTTAGGTGCGGTGGGAGAGGCCTTGGTAAGATAACGAAGCTTGTCGTCACTCTCCGCGGCCAAGCGGTGTTGCGCATCCCAATCGGCGAAATTAGCGCCATTCTTTTCTAGCTTGCATCGATCCATTAAGGATCAAAGCCTTGAGACGTTGGTGAGAGTTGGAGCGTTAGTGGCTGTCGTGTTGGATGAACTAGCCATTGCGATTTGAACAATATTAACTAATGAAGTATTGTTTATTTATTATGAGTTTTGATATATATTATCTCGGGCAACCGAGATGGTAGAATCCCAAAGTACTAAGGAGGTCTTATGAGGCTCTTTGGTATTTGGGAGTGTTACAAAGTGGTATCAGAGCGAACGATTTTGGAACCTAAACTAATGAACCCAATGAATTATGAGCTTCTAATATAATGAACATGGGTAGGAGTCATAGGGAGCTACCGCAATCATTTGGGAGACGTCCCAGAATCGCTTTTTTGCCCCTATAGTTTGTAACACCTGCAAATGTACCCTGTTTGTATTTTAAAAAAATTATATGGATACTTTTCAACGAAATTTTAGATTTAGTCTAGAACTTGGTTTTCGTGTCTATGTTAGCAAATCCGAGTTCAATTTTGGACTTTACTCAAAATTCCGTGTGAGTTACGCCTTAAGGCGCTTTTGGGCTTTTTCCCCCATATTTTTCCACTCATGTTTATATCCCCAAATTTTCCCTCATCTTTTCCACTTACTTCTTCTTCCTCACCAGGCCACCAGACCCTAAACTCCATTTATGGATCAACTCAAACTCTTCATTACTCATTCATTCCTCACTCAAATCTCCTTAAGTTCATCATAATCTTTCGCTCTCATCGTTCTCTACCTTGTGTGGTAATAAAATTACCGTCTTTCTCATTTTCAATTTTTCCGTCTTTCTCAAAGGTGAATTATATTCATATTTTATCGTCTTTGTATAGGTGAAGACCTTCAAGACCCGGATAAGGATTACTACCTTGTGAAGGAAGACTTAGAAATCGATTGAAGACGCGTAAAGGTAACGGTGAAGGGTTACTCGATATCATTACGTGTTTTAATGTGTTTTTGATGTTAGTAAACGTTTTAAGGATATGATTAGTATTCATAGAATTTGTGTTTGTTGATGATGGTTATTGTTTGTTGATAATTGTTAATGTTAATTGATGATAGTTGATATGTGTTGATGATTTCGGATGATTCTTAGTGATATGTGATGATTTTCGTATGCATGTGGTTCCAGCCGGCCGACCGGCCGCCGGTCAGCCGACCGGCTGGAAGTGGCTGATGTTTTATTGATGTTACGTGAAATTTTTGGTATGAAGTAAGTCTCAGCCGGCGGACCGGCACCCGGTCAGCCGACCGGCTGAGACACATCCTTTTCCTTCCTTCTTTTCTCGTATGACTTACGGTCCAACTGGGTAGCTGGAAGCCAGTCCACTTGACCGGCTGGATCATGCTGTATTTTGGATGATTTTCAAAAGTTAATATGGTGCCAGCGGGATAGCCGGCAGCCGGTCCACTTGACCGGCTGGCACACGTTGTCATTCCTCTTTCCTATTCTTTCTTAT
Organism: Heliosperma pusillum; assembly: GCA_022085475.1. Lineage (NCBI taxonomy): Eukaryota > Viridiplantae > Streptophyta > Magnoliopsida > Caryophyllales > Caryophyllaceae > Heliosperma > Heliosperma pusillum. Next base: position 16,776 of record JAIUZE010035683.1, on the reverse strand, counting down.
AATATAATTTATAATAGTTTCCTAAGAGTGTCTTCCCCGAGTCTGTTTATAATCTGATGCGTACAGTTTGTATGTCGAGTTCTATCTTATCAAGTATATGCCGCTAATGGTGAGATGTAAGCGCTAGTGAGTATATAATTGCCTAAGGGTGTCTTCCCCGAGTTTGTCTATAATCTGATGATTTCGGTTTTGTACTTCATGCGCCTATATTTTTATATATATTGAAATGCCTATTTATCCTTTTCGTAATTCACATGTATATTTATATATGTATGATTCTACTTATGCATTTCCGTTTAAGTATGATATTTGTGATATGGCTGAGAGAACCCGGAGTTACTCCCCACTGACTGTGGCGTTCATGTTTTCATGGATGAACAGGTTGCTTGGATGGATTTTGCTTGTTGTATTTGGGTTCGGGTGTGAGCTAGCTGGCGTTGGCCATGACGATTCACCCCTAGACGTTTCTTAGCTAGTTTAGCTAAACAACTTTGATATTTGATAACGTTTTTAGAGACTACGTCTCTTGTAGTATATTATACTTTATGTTTGTAATTATTTGACATTGCTCGTACTTTTCTTTTGGCATGTTAAAAGTTTTCAAAAATATCGTAATTTCCGCTATATAAATTGCATGCTTGTTATGTTTTATTTCCGCTATCGAGAGGGTTGTCACATAGTTCCTATTCGGTCACCATGGGAAGTGTCGAGACGAATATTTGGGTTTGATGTGGTTACTAAGTTGATGGTTCAGGATATGTGAAATGGAGATGATATGGAATGAAAGTTGAGTAATGATTTGTGTCATGCGTTTATAACATGAAATTGTTATGCATGGTGTGGTGATATGTGAACTTATATGAGATGTGGTATGAAATATGGAAGTGATTAAATGAATGAATGCATAGAACATAATTCTTACTTTTCAGGATGTCTTATATGATCATGTATGTATGTTAGATTTATGATAATTGATGTACGGGGGTTGTATTATGCATGAATCGATAGAGTAGGGGTTACGACCGAGTAGAGTTTAATTGACCGAGTGCCTCGATCGAGTGTAGGCGGCTATTGTGAATATTGAGTTCCAAAAATAATGTGACTCGACCGAGTGCATGATGACACTCGGCGGAGTAGATGTAACTCGACCGAGTGCCATTAGGGACTCGAACGAGTAAAATACCTTGTATATTTGGTGGTGTTACTGTTTTGGTCACTCGACCGAGTGTATGTAGACAGTCGACCGAGTGTAGGGGTCTCGACCGAGTGTCATTTTGGACTCGATCGTGTGAAAATTTCTTTATGTTTTGGTTGGGTTATGTAGTTGGCGTACTCGACCAAGTACCTATGGTACCCGATCGAGTGAGCTTGTATCGGCCGAATGGCTCATTTCACTTGACCAAGTGTGTTTGTGCTAGGACCGTTGTCCTTTTTCAGGCGTCGACTGTCTAACAAATTTGTGCGTGGAGCAAGCTGCATTTTATTTGAGGGGTCATACAGGGAAGTTGTGGTTTCGAGAGAGGATGGCTTTGAGGTATTTCTATGTGGGTGAAGGGGAGGAGGCGAATCCTTGGAGAGACTTCAAGGAATAAATGAGGATGGAGTTTGTTCTCGAGCATGTGAAAGGGCATATGAGGTTTGAGTGTTGACTCATTCCGAATGACAGAGGAGATGTCCGTGACTGATTACTACAACAAGTATACTGAGTTAGCAAGCTATACCGACGACATGCAATGGAGCCAAAAGTCCCTATCTGAGAAGTTCTTGACGGGGTTGGTCTTTAGGGTCATGAGCAAGGTACCTGTTTGACAACGTCAAATTTTGTCGTGTCTAGTAGTGATTTTTAGAGTCTTTCGTTTTACTTTTTACGGGTCATTAGCTTTGTTTTATGTTAATTTTAGTTTTTGTAATAATGTTAATATTTAGTATTTTAAGTCAATTTTGAGAGTCAAATCCCGAAAACCCGAGACCCAAAAACCCGGAAATTGGAGTGAACTAGCAATGAATCACCAAGGTATGAAGACCAAGCCCAATGGGTCAATGGAAGTCAAGGCGGTGCCAAAAGACCATGGGTCAACGAAAGTCAAGAAGGAAAGCAAGGGAAAAATTGGGCAGCGCTCGACGCAGCCTGCGTCGTAGGACTCAGCCTGCGTCATCACGACGCAGCCTGCATCATTTCTCAGCACGGGATTTCTTCATTTTCTCGTCTTGTCTTTTGGAAGCCCACCTTTCAAGGCCCCTAGGTTTGCGGACCAAGGGTATATAAGAAGAAAACTGAAGAGAGAGAGGGCACCAAGCATACAACATTGAAACATCATATTTTCCTTAGAATTTTCTCTACTTTGTTCTTCAACTTTGGCTCTTGTAATTTGGTTTTATTTAGAAATTGGTTGTAATATGAAGACTATGGGTAGCTAATCTTTCTTTGCTTAGTGTAATTTGAACAAGTTCTTCCCTTTTAGCATTGTAAGACCTTTTTAATCCTTCCTTATCTATTTAATCCCATTTTCCTATGTTTGAATTTCATTGTTGAATGAATTGTTGTTAAGACTAACCATCTTAGTAATTGTTTGTTTGATTAAATTGCTTTGTCTTGATGAATTTGGTTGATTTGTCTTGATATTTGTTGAAGCAACTTTGAAAGATTGTAACTTTGGTTTAAAAGTTGGAATCTTTTGAGTGGAATTTGGGTTATTGTGTATTTAGGACATGGTTTAATGTTTTATTACATGATTCTAGCATGTTTCTATGGTTTTGTGCTTAAAGCTTGCATCTTTATTTATGCTTATGTTTTAATAAGTATGGGTTTAGTTGTATTGAGTCATTTATGGATGGTTTAATTCATTTGTGGCTAGTTCTTAGAAGTTTGTAATAGATAATTAGAGAAAGGAAGGAAAGAAGGGTCTTTACTATGTTAATTGTGGGGGAACTTGGGATAATTGCACTAAGTTATTTCTCCATATTTGAATCTTTGAGTATTTAGTTGTTGTTAGTAATTTTAGACTTGATAATCATTTCTCATGAAAAACTTTCTCCTTATTTGTTATCTACATGTTTTCCATTGTGAATATCATAGTTTGTAATTAATCTAAGTCTTTGTTTTGATTAGTATCTTAATTAGTAATTAGTGTCTCAATTTGTGATTAGAGTCATTAATTTTGTCAATTGATGTTTTGCAAGAGTCTAGATTAGATTATTTTAGCTAATACCGCTTTCCCTTGGGTTCGATACTTTTCTTACCCTTACTACCCTTTTATTTAGGTTGGTTTGAGTCTAGATTTGGTTTTACAAATTGTTATTTCATTTAGCTAATTTGCGGATTTAACGACACCGTATTTTAGCCTATCAAATTTGGCGCCGTTGCCTGGGAAGGCAATATAGCTAAATATCAAATTGAACTCTTGTTAGTGTCATACTTTGTTTAGATTGTTTTTCAAATATTTCTTTTTGTATTGTTTGTAGGTTACTTGGTGTTGAAGTTACTAATTGTGTTGTGGAGTTGTTTTTAAAAGTTTATGCCTAGGTCACAAGAAGGACTTGGTGACCAAGACATTGACCCGTCCTCAAGTAGCATTTCCAATTGGTTATTTTCGAATCCCCTCTATAGGAGACCCTTTGGGAGGGAGCCTAGTGAAGAGGAGTTTGGGAACAATATTTTTCAAGAACCACAAGAACAAGTGTTTGAGTCACCTCCTAGGAGACCACCACCCTTGAACATCATCTACCCACCCGAAATGGAAGATAATAGAACTATTGGTGAAATTCGGGCAAGAAACTATGAAGAGAAACCGTTGTGTATCGCATACCCTCCCATGGGGGATGTAAATTTCGAGCTCAAGGGGTTCTTTGTCCATAATTTGCCTAGGTTTCATGGAATGGTGGGAAATAATCCCAATAGGCACTTGGCCGAATTCCACATGATATGCCAAGGGGCCATCCCCCAAGGAGTGACCGAAGACCAATTTAAGCTTAGGGCATTTCCATTCTCTCTACAAGATGCCGCTAAGGAGTGGTTATTTTGTCTTCCGGCCCATTCCGTCACTACTTGGGTGGGTTTGAAGAAGAAATTTCTTGAGAAATATTACCCGGATTCAAGGCATAACCATTCAAAGAAGCTCATCACTACCATTGAGCAAGACATAGGGGAAACTCTCTATGACTATTGGGAACGTTTTAAAAGTCTCGTGGCAAGGTGCCCTTATCATGGGATGTCGGGGGACGATCTATTGACGGTCTTCAATGAAGGATTATGCCAAAACGACCAACGGATGATTATAGCCGCCACCGGAGGTGGCATTGATACACTTAATGTGGCCGAGGCCAACAACATTATTGAGAAGTTGGCTATGAACACAAGAAGCTACGGGAGGAAGAATGAAAGGGGAGGAAGCTCTAGAAATGTTATCTTCCATGGAAGATTCTCATGCCTCTCAAAATCACAAAATCATGCAAGAGATGGGTGAACTTAAAAGCTTGGTATCCAACTTGGTTGTTAACAAAGGTAATTCATTTTCTCAACACCCCGAATCACTTGAATGTTCTTATTGTGGAGGTGAACATGCTACAAATACATGTTACATCATGATTGAGCAAGGAGCCACCATGGAGAGTGTCAATGCCATGGGGTATGGGAATTACAATGCTAGAAACCCAAGTGGTGGAGGGATGTATAACCAAGTGGGAAATCGTGATCTTTTGGGGTGGGGAGGAGACAAGTCAAAGAGTTTTGAAAATGGTCAATTCAATCACTTGAGAGCCCAAAATCCAACCCAAAACCGAAACTCTAATTTCAACCAAAATCCCCAAAGAAATTTCAACAACCCAAGACCCAACAACTCAAATTTTCCAAGTAATTCTCAATCCCAAAGACAACCAAACCAAAGTCCAAATCAAGGGAATTCTTCTTCTCAAGGGAACTTGAGTGACATCTTGCAAACACTTCTTGCCAATCAAGAGAAGGATAGGGAGGAGGCAAGGAGGGATAGAGAGGAAGCAAGGAAGGATAGGGAGGCTAACAACCTTAGGGTGAACAACTTGGAAACCCAACTATCCCAAATGGCCTCAAATTTGTCAAAATCCCAAGCCTCAAGCTCCACAAGATTCCCATCTCAAACCATTCCCCCACCAAGGGAAAATGCTAGTGCCATGACATTGAGGGGAGGCAAAGAGTTGGAAGTAAACCCCCTTGGCAAAGGAAAGGAAAAGATGAAGAATATTGAGATGGAAACCATTGAGATTGAAGACCAAGGAGAATTGGTGGTTGGTCAAGAAGAGATATCGAAGAATGAGAAAGGGGGATCCACAAGCAAGGACCCCAAGGGAGACATTTCAAGGAAGGGCAAAGACACTATTGAAGATGATGAAGTGGAGGAGTACATACCGGAAGTCCCATTTCCTAGTGCTTTGATAAGCACAAGGAAATATGCCAAGGAGAATGACTTATATGAGACTTTCCGGAAATGTGAGGTAAACATCCCGCTTCTTAACTTGTTGAATAGTGTCCCTAGGTATGCAAAGTTCTTGAAAGAACTTTGTACACCTAGGAGAAATCCTAAGAAGGGAACCCATAAGGTTAGGGTGAGTGAACATGTGTCGGCAATTTTCAAACAAAATTTACCCAAGAAATGTGGAGACCCGGGCATGTTCACCATCCCTTGCACTATTGGGGGAAAAAGTTTTAAACGTGCCATGCTAGACTTAGGGGCTTCTATAAACGTCATGCCTTTATCTATTTATGAGACCCTAGGTTTAGGACCTTTGTCTAAAACCGGGGTAGTCATTCAACTTGCCGATAGGTCTAGTGTTTACCCCAAGGGCATGGTAGAGGATGTACTAGTGGAAGTCGATAATCTTGTCTTTCCGGCGGATTTCTACGTCTTAGATATGGAATCTAGCTCTAGTGCCACCCCTCTCCTTCTTGGTAGGCCGTTTATGAAAACTTCAAATACCAAGATCGATGTTTCAAACGGGTGCTTGACTATGGAGTTTGAAGGAAAAAGATTAACTTACAATATATATGACTCCATGAGGCACCCGAGTGACCATCAATCTTGTTTCTTCTTGGATATCTTTGAGCCATTAGTGAATCAAATGTATAAACTTTGTGATAGAGACCCACTCGAGGTAGCTTTAACTAACCCCATGGAAGAGGAAGGTTTGCGCTTGTTGTTGGCTTTTGATGTGCAGGAATGTCTTGAAAACTTGGAAAGGGAAGAGCCCATAGAAACATATGAGGAGCTCAACATCATAGAGATGCTGAAAACAGGGCAAGGCAGTGCTCGACGCAGCCTGCGTCACACGACGCAGCCTGCATCGTACGACGCAGCCTGCGTCACTGGACGCAGCCTGCGTCCTGCACTGGCGAACTTGTCCGAGTTGTTTGCCTTGAGTATTCCACTCCACAAGCCCCTCCCTTCCATTATCCAACCTCCTAAGGTCGAGTTGAAGACCCTCCCAAGCCATTTGAAGTACATCTTTCTAGGGGACAAGAACACCCTACCACTTATCATTTCAAGCACACTCACCGAGGACCAAGAAGGCAAATTGGTATCACTACTTGAAAAGCATAAGGAAACATTTGGGTGGAGCATAGCGGACCTAAAAGGGATAAGCCCGGTGACTTGCATGCACAAGATACGGCTTGAAGTGGATGCCAACCCTAAAGGAAGCTCAATCCACCCATGGCGGAGGTAGTGCAAGAAGAGGTAATTAAGCTATTGCAAATGGGTATCATTTTCCCTATTTCCGACTCTCGTTGGGTTAGCCCAACGCAAGTCGTACCCAAAAAGGGAGGAGTGACGGTAGTCAAGAATGCACAAGGAGACTTGGTCTCCACCCGACCACAAACCGGTTGGAGCGTGTGTATTGACTACCGCCGCTTGAATGCGGTTACATTGAAAGACCATTTCCCGCTACCATTTATTGATCAAATGTTAGAAAGACTAGCGGGAAAAGCTTTCTATTGTTTCCTTGACGGGTACTCGGGGTATTTTCAAATCCCACTCGCACCCGAGGACCAAGTCAAGACCACATTCACATGCCCATTTGGTACATTTGCTTATCGTCGTATGCCCTTTGGTTTGTGTAATGCACCGGGAACTTTTCAACGGTGCATGTTGAGTATTTTCTCCGACTATGTAGAAAGGATCATAGAAGTATTCATGGACGATTTCACCGTCCATGGGGACTCCTATGATGCATGTCTAAAACACCTTGCTCTTGTCTTAGAGCGATGCCAAGAGTCTCATCTCATTTTAAACTCCGAAAAATGTCATTTCATGGTGACTAGTGGCATCGTTTTAGGACATGTAGTGTCGGAAAGGGGGGTTGAGGTGGATAAGGCTAAGGTTGACATTATCAAAACTTTACCTTATCCCTCTAACACCCGAGACATTAGGTCTTTTCTAGGACATGCCGGTTTCTACCGGAGATTTATTAAGGATTTTTCCAAGATTGCTAACCCTTTATGCAAGCTTTTGCACAAAGAAGCGGAATTTGTTTTTGATGACAAATGTAGGAAAGCATTCAATGACTTGAAGGAGAGATTGGTCACCGCACCAATTATTCAAGCACCACGATGGGATCTTCCATTTGAAATCATGACCGATGCAAGTGACTATGCATTGGGAGTGGTTTTGGGTCAAAAGAGTGACAAGGGACCCCATGTGATCCAATATGCTTCTACCCTCTTGAATGATGCTCAAAAGAACTATTCCACGACGGAGAAGGAATTCCTTGGTGTGATTTATGCTCTAGAAAAATTCCGATCTTATCTCTTGGGCACCAAGGTGATCATCTACACCGATCATGCCGCCATTAGATACCTTGTGGCAAAAAAAGATGCTAAGCCAAGGTTGTTGAGGTGGATCCTTCTCCTAAGTGAATTTGATGTGGAAATAAAAGACAAGAAAGGGGTGAAGAATGTGGTGGCGGATCATTTGAGCCCGCTAAACCATGAAGGAAGACCATCATGCCATCTTGAGGAGGTTGAAGGAGGTCTCCCTCATGAGTCAGTTTATGCTATACAAGTGGAGGAGCCATGGTATGCTACCATGGTCAACTATTTGGTGACAAAGCGGCTCACAAGCCATTTCTCTTCTCATCAAAAGAGCAAAGTCAAATCCAATGCAAAGTACTATACATGGGATGATCCTTACTTGTGGAAGTTTTGCCAAGATCAGCTTGTGAGAAGATGTGTGCCCTAAAGTGAGATCCCTTCCCTCTTACATCATTGTCATGACTATGCTTGTGGAGAACATTTTGGGGTGGGGAATTTGACAAAGAGATGTGTGCCCTAATGCGGTTTCTTTTGGCCAAGCCTTTTCAAAGATGCCCAAAAATTTGTAAAAACTTGTGACCGATGTCAAAGGGTGGGGAATTTGACAAAGAGAAATGAGATGCCACAACAACCTCTTCTATATTGTGAGATCTTTGATGTGTGAGGAATTGATTTTATGGGCCCTTTTACAAATTCCGGTGGTTATTTGTACATCCTCTTGGCGGTGCACTATGTATCAAAATGGGTTGAAGCAATTCCTACCCGCACCGATGATGCCAAGGTAGTAGCCATTTTCATTCAAGAGAACATATTCTCTCGGTTTGGCTTTCCAAGGGCTATCATTAGTGATAGGGGGACCCATTTTTGCAACAAGGTGATTGGAGGCCTTCTCAAGAGGTATGGGGTGAATCATAAAATTTCCACGGCCTACCACCCACAAACAAACGGGCAAGCCGAACTCTCAAACCGTGAAATTAAAGGAATACTTGAAAAGACGGTGAATCCGGATAGAAAGGATTGGAGTAAGAGGCTAGTTGATGCATTGTGGGCATATAGGACCGCTTTCAAAACCCCCATTGGCATGTCCCCATTCCGTCTCATCTATGGCAAGGCTTGCCACCTCCCCGTGGAGGTTGAGCACAAAGCCTATTGGGCTATCAAATCTTTCAACCAAAACCAAGATGAGAGCGGTATGCACCGGAAGCTTCAATTACAAGAACTTGAAGAAATTCGCCAAGATGCTTATGAGAACTCTTCCATCTACAAGGAGAAAACAAGGAGATGGCATGATGGGATGATAAACCGTCGGGTTTTCAAGGAAGGTGATAAAGTTCTTGTGTTCCAAAACCGATTTAAGCTCTTTCCGGGCAAGTTGAGGTCAAGATGGTTTGGACCTTACACCGTCAAGAAAGTGTTTACCCATGGAGCTATTGAAGTGGAGGGGCCCGTGGATGGAAAGCTCCTCAGGGTGAATGGCCACCGTCTCAAGCACTACTTCCAAGGATGTGCCCGGGAGAGGGAAGAGGAGGTCTTGCTTGAAGACCCCATTTATCAAAGTTGAAAAGCTTGAAATAGCTAAGTCGAGCCATCGACTCTAAATAAACGGCTAACCATGTACATACTGTATCCTTGTGAATATTTCTTTGAAGTTTCTTTGTAAAATCTTAACATTTGAGTTTTTTTAAGTTAGTTAGACATTGCATCAAACTAAAGTTTTTGAAGTTACTAACAATTTTGTGAAGTTTTGCGAGCTTTTGGCCGCCTCGGGATGCGTGCCACGGATAAAAAGTTTGGGAATCGATGGAATTTGGATATTGGAGGTTATTATGGGCCATTAGAGTGAAATTGCAAGTATGGGGGTGTTTGGAGCACTTAGCAAAAATTTTGCTAAGTGCAAAAGCTAGGAAGAACCGGCAGTGCAGGACGCAGCCTGCGTCGTCACGACGCAGCCTGCGTCGTAGGACGCAGCCTGCGTCGTAGGACGCAGCCTGCGTCGAATGCAGTCTTCAGCTTATTTTGTATCTTTTGCCCGAGTTCTTCATAACACCAAAACCTATCTCCCTTCTTCAGTTTTCACGAAAAAAACACCCCTAACCCAACCCCAATCCCTCAAAAATCCATCTTTCTCACTCAAATCTTCCAAAACTTTCATCAAAATCAATCCAATTCTTCTTCCTAATCATTATTCTACCTTCAATAACCCCAAAATCAATCTCATTCACTAAAAATCTCAGAAAATCCGTCTTAAAAACCTGTATTTTTTTTCCCTCAAATTCGTTTTTTCGGGTCTTTTGCTCGGTTTTTAAGGCTATTTTTCGAATTCCTACCTATTCTAATCATCAAGGAGCTTGAATCTTGTGGAAAAGCAAAGGTATAACTTCATACTCGACTTTTTCATTATTCTTCAAGTTTTTGCTCGAATTAGGCTAGAATTAGTCTTAGGTTGAGTCCCCCCTTGCCCTTGCTTAATTGTGTAGTTAGGATTGGACAAAGTTTTCTGAGTAAGGTAAAGAAATTCAACAAACACTAGCTTCTTGAGGTGTAGAAATTGTTGCACACCAAGTGTTTGTTGAATTGCTTGAGTGAAAAATCTTTCGAGTGATTGCTTGTTGTTGTTGTAGTGTGTTGTTTGTTAATTTTTGCAGAAATTGCACCCTAGATCTCCAAGTTGTTTGGCAAGGGGAAAAATAAGAGGGCCGCGGTGAGTGAGCCCGACACCGAGGTAGAAGCGGTGTTTATGGGCTATGAGAGGTTGCCAGCTCAAAATAAGAAAATTTGGGATCAGATAACCACTCACCCTCTTGTAGTGTGACACCCTCAAATTTGCGGAAAGATAAAACAAGTAATTTAAATAAATAAAAGATGAGAATATATTTTTAATAGGTTCACTTTAGTGAAAATCGGTAAATTTTAAAACCGGAACCTACCATTAAATATATTCATCATAACAAAGGTGTCTTAAAGAAAAAGGTTCATAACAAAAAAGGAAATAATATTATACATAAGAAGTATCCAAAACGGGAGACATATCTCCCGTATAAATACGGAAATAAAGAGTGTATAATATAATACAATCCTAAGAACCGAATATAGGTCCAAGCTAATACTTCACTCGCTAGCTCGTCAATGTACCCAAGTATGCATCACAAACCTGCCAACCGCATTAAATATAAACACGGAAGCCACAGTCAGTGGGGAGTAACTCCGAGTTCTCCCATCCACGAAATGTCGAGTTTAATAAAACATGAATAACATAAAAGAGATGTATATGGAAAATACAAAACCTTAACATATACGATATGCTTTTCATGTTATGAAACAAATAACTAACATATAACCTAGCATATGAAGGATAAGCTACTCATGCAAGTTATCATGTGAATCGGTTAACAATCTATAACACGAGGTAGGGAAGCTGGTATGCTAGCTCAGAGGTTACCTTTAAAACATGGCCATGATACACTCAACCCTAATCATACAAACTATCATGTGAATCAGTTAACAACCGGTAATCCAAACTCTATCAACCTTAGCCGGCTTGCATCTCACCTTCTAAGATTCATAGAATCATCAAACATGAAAGACCAATACTTCTAGAAACAGGCATAAGTTCTTAGTCCAGTCAATAGTCGACTTCTGTAACTCGAGGCTATACCACAATGTAGGAAAACATCCTAGTCCTAGACTGATCAGACCTAGCGACAACAGCTAATCCATTCCCCGTCCCATGACCAAAAGTACATGAGAATCTCTACTAGGCGACCCCCTAAGCAGAGTTGGCTAGTACTTAAGCTGGCTCCATTCCCAAAGTGGAAGCAATTAGGCGCCATGCCCCGACTTCGATATAAACCCACCAAGCTGTGACACAAAAGCTATTAACCATGAACTATATACTCGTTAAAGATAGTAAGGGCTATCCATGTCATGGTCCAAGATACTCATTTAGAATTAGAATGGTCAAGACGCCATATACTCATAATTCTCTATGGGTACTTAGTCAACACGACATATATCATACAATTAAACAGTCACGGGAAAAACTTTCTATCATGTGACTAATTGCATATAAATCATATTCAAATATCATATCGCCTCGTATCTACTAAGGCTCATTCATTCATTAAATAAAACCTTACTTGAAGACAAATCCCCGACCCGAGTCCCGCGACGGGTCATCAGTCAAAACGGGGCTGACTAGATCTTAGTTTGACCAAACCCGTTTGGTCAAACCGGCTAGAAACAGAGTCTTAGCCATTTAGGCTTGAACATAAGAATATCATAATCATTTCATGCTATTTCATTCAAATTTCTAACATGTGAATTATTAATTCCTACCAAAACCCGCTTGACTTAAAGGATATAAAATTAAACTACAATCTCGTATTATAATTTCTAACATGTGAGAAAGAATAATATTATGAAAACCGTTTAATTAAATAATTTACTTATTAAAATTTCCCACTTGCTAAATATTACAAAACAAGATATAATAATAACAATAAACTCAAAAACCATCACAAGTCCAAGGAAGGACTCACGGCCTGTTTTGGGCCGAGAATAAACCGGGCCTGGACTGGGCCCACGGGCCTGGTTTGGGCTGTTTTGGTCGACTTTTCTAAAAACCGTTTATTAATATTTCCCGCATGCTTAACATATTTAAAACCCGTCAAAACAACAACAAAACAATCAAGTATCGACACAAGCCCAAAGGGCCAACCACGGACCAATCCAGACCGGCCTCGACCGGGCCTGAACCGGCCTGGTTTGGGTCGGTTTTCCAGCCACCTTACACGGCCACCACACACAACAACACCCAATTTATTTCCAACATGTTTTAATTAACAACATCCATTTTTAACAACCAATTCAACATCATTCATACTAAAAATTATAATTATGAACTAATCATCCCAATATGTCAAGAACACTAAACATGTTAAAAATTCATACAACATAATAATAATAACTTCTTATCATGTTACTACTTAAAACCGTAAATAACAATATCATAAACAAAAATAAAAGTATGTAACATTAATTCGTCGAGCAACTCGGAATCGTTACCTTAGCTAGCACAAAATCAAGTAGCACCAAAATAAGAATTAAGAAACCCGTCTACTAGTCTTCTTCTAAAATATACGAGTCACCAAACTCGTCTTCATAATCTTCCCCTATAAGAAATGACAAGAATAACATTATTAGAATTAAAACTTGATTTCAACAATTAAAGTGTTGAAAACGATTTTGTCGGAATTGAAAATAAAACGTACATGGAGATGAAGAGCGGAGAGGAGACTTTAGAAATATAATTTAGAACGGATTTGACCAAGTAACGAAGGTTTTGTGACGATTTTGCTCAAGAACGATCAAGAACACGAAGAACGATTATGATTATATTAAAGAAAGTATTAATTAGATATTAAGTTGATTTAATGTAAAATGAAAAGATAAGTAGTGAGTAAGTGTGGAGTTTGGGCCGTGTAAATATAGAGGATTATGGGAGTCGGGTTTTGAATTTGTTGTTACGGGATTGACTCGGGTTTTATAAATATATTATGGTAAATATTTAGATATTATTAGATATTATATTTGTTTAATCAAATATCTAGATATTATTTAGATATTATGTTATCTTAATCAAAAGAAAGAAAATATCTAATCCTAAGAGGACAAGAGGGGAGGCGTGTGGAATTGACAGAGTCAGTTTAAGCGATTTGCGTAATTTAAACTGACCGATTGATAAAGTTACAAATATCTTAGATATTTGTATTAGTTTAATTAAAATAATCAAAAGATCTAATATGAGTGGAAAGAGGTGACATGGGGCGTGTGACTCATTCAAGAGTCAGGTTTTGGGTTTGTTTCGGGACTTAAGTTGACTCGGGAATAGTTAAATGACGTTCGGGGTTAAACCGTAAAACCTATTCTTTAATTCCAAATAAATTCAAAATAATTATATTAAATTATCATAAATTCAAATAAATCGTAATAAATTAAAATGAATTAAATTTATTACTTTTCAAATATAATTTCGGTCTTTCAAATTACGGGGTGTTACAATCACCCCTCCTTTTAAAAAGTTTCGTCCTCGAAACTTAGAAGGAGGAATGTGACATATATGTAGGTCTATTTCAAACCTTTTAAAATATATTTGTAATAAAAATACAAGGTCTTATCAATGGGGCGGAAGGTTCTCGTCTGCAGTTAAGAACATCGACGTCCCAAGTCAAAGACTTAAAGATACATTTTCGCATCAACAAATGAGAAAACTAGTTATCGAACGTCTCCATTAACGAGTCTCAACACTCCTTGACGGTAAAACTACTTGAAATCATCAAACATTTCCAAAAGCTTTTAGTTCAAAAATTCTATAGTAAAGGTAATAACTCTACTATCTATGCCTAAAATTTCTAACTAAAGCTTCTAATAATCTATCATAAAAGATGATATACGATAGAAGGAATGGAATATTCGAAAGAATAAATCGAATAGAAAGAGGGAAGAAGGAAGGAGATTTACCTCAAGCAAAGAGCTCGGGATATTTAGCTAACATTTTAGCTTCGGGTTCCCAAGTTTCTGATTCAACATTTCCACAACGCCAAAGAATACGAACTAAGGATACCACTTTGTTTCTGAGCTGCTTGTTAGCCCTCTCAAGTATACGAATCGGCCTTTCATCCAAAGCCAAATTAGGTTCCAAGTCCAACACTTCTTCTTGAATAATATGACTCGGATCACTGATATACTTCTTCAATTGCGAAACATGGAACACATCATGAACTTTACTCAAGTTCGGAAGTAATTCCAAACGATAAGCAACGGGACCAATTCTCTTAAGCACACGAAACGGTCCAATATATTTAGGACTCAACTTTCCTTTCACTCCAAACCGTTTCACTCCTTTCATTGGTGACACTTTAAGAAATACTCGATCATCAACATCAAATTCAAGTGGTCGACGACGGACATCGGCATAGGAATTGTTTGTCTACTTGAGGCGGCTTTCATTCGCTCACGAATGCTGGAACTTGATCACTAGTTTCCGTCACTATGTCGGGACTCAACATATATCATCCTGGCTTGATCCCAACAAACCGGACTACGGCCACTTCCTACCGTCATAAAGCCTCGTACGTGACATCACTGATCGAAGCATGGTAACTTGTTTGTTATAGAAAATCCAACCAGAGGCAAACATTTCTCCCAAAAGCGTGAAGTCTAAGGCACAAGCTCCGGAGAATATTTCCAAAGTTTGGATCGTCCTCTCGGTTTGACCATCAGTAGCGGCCTGAAATGCCTGTTTCTTCATCAACATTTTGACTGACCCATGGCTTCTTGTAAAGCCGTCCAGAATCGGGAACTGAATCTCGGATCACGATCTGAAACTATATCTTTAGGAACTCCATGGTAGCGTACTATCTCTTTCACATAGGCATCAGCTAAGACCTCTATATTCCAAGTTTCTTTGATAGGCACGAATCTGGCACACTTGGTTAGACGGTCTACAATAACCCAAATGGCATCCTTTCCACTAGAAGTTCTAGGTAAAGCCATCACGACGTCCATAGAAATAGACTCCCATTTCCAAAGAGGAATTTCCAAAGGTTGTAGCAAACCTCCGTGTCTTTGATGTTCGATCTTCACCTTCTGACAAGTAAGACATTTACTAACATACTCCTTTACTTCAATCTTCATCCTAGTCCACCAAAACTGTGGTCTCAAATCTTTATACATTTTGTCACCGCCAGGATGAATAGAATAAGGAGAAAGGTGAGCTTCATCAAGTATTCTCTTTCTCAACTCCGCACTTCTCGGAACATACATTCTACCATGGTAACGAAGGTAGCCATCATTATCCACCACACAATCCTTAGCTTGCCCAAGTAGTATTTTTGCTCGTATGGCGATGAAAGTAGCATCCTCCGGTAAACAAGTACGAATCTCTCGATAGAAATCGGGTTCCACAGTCAAAGCACCAAAATAATCGAATCCTTTCCCAACAAACTGTATCTTAAGCTTCTGAAATTCCGTTACCAGTTCATCGGGTAAAGTACTAAGAGCATTCAATGAATGACTAGTCTTTCTACTCAAGGCATCTGCCACAACATTGGCCTTTCCTTCATGGTAAATCAACTCGGCATCATAATCATTCACTAACTCTAACCATCTTATCTGTCTCATATTCAACTCCTTCTGAGTAAAAATGCACCTCAAGCTTTTATGATCGGTGTAGATTCGACAATGAACTCCAATAAGATAGTGTCTCCAAGTTTTCAATGCATGTACCACAGCTGCTAACTCAAGATCATGAGTCGGATAGTTCACTTCATGAACCCTGAGTTGACGAGAAGCATATGCAATGACTTTTCTATTCTGCATTAAGACACATCCCAAACCATGCTTAGAAGCATCACAATAAACATCATAATCAGCTTCATCATCTGGTAAAGTCAACACCGGTGCAGTAGTCAATCTCTTCTTTAATTCCAAGAAGGCAATTTCACATTCATCGGTCCAGATATACTTTGCTTCCTTCTTTAGCAATTGAGTCATCGGTCTTGCTAACTTAGAGAAATCCTTCACAAACCGACGGTAATAACCCGCTAAAAAAAACAGAACTCCGATCTCGGACACATTTTTCGGACTCTTCCATTCCACCACGGCCTCAATCTTAGCTGGATCGACCATAACACCGTCTTTTGAAATGACATGACCAAGGAAAGATACCTCGGGTAACCAGAATTCACATTTGGAGAACTTAGCGTACCATTTTGACGTCGAAGAACTCCAAAAATGGTTCGGAGGTGATCAACATGTTCTTCCTTAGATTTAGAAAAGATCAAAATATCATCAATGAATACCACAACACATTTATTGAGGTACTCGCTGAAGGTACGATTCATCTGATCCATGAATATTGCTGGAGCGTTAGTCAAACCGAATGGCATCACATTAAATTCGAAATGACCATACCTCGAGCTAAAAGCAGTCTTAGGAAT